>ML265945.1:0-29066 GCA_005239495.1 Nicotiana undulata | reverse complement strand
CCCGACCCCCGGGCCCGCGTCCTGAAACTCAGAAAGTTTTACAGAAAAGTGTTCTTCATCTTCTCATGATTCCGTACATATAAAGAACACCAAAATTGGAGTTCGTTTGACCCTTCAAATCGACCCTTGAAGGTCTCATAATCTCATACCCCAAAATCCTATTTTTTTACTATTTTCCATGGATTAAAGACTGGGATTATGGTCTATAATCACCCATAATCGAGTTTTAATGACTAGAACACTTACCTCAATGAAGAACAAGGATTTCCCTCTTCAAAATCGCCTCCAAGAGCTCTTTTCCATACAACAATGGTGTAAAAAGGGGTTTAAGTCGCGGAAGGGCTTTTAATTAACTGCCCAGGCTTTTGTTCTCCACGATCGCAGCCTTGGCCCTGCGATCGCACTGACCAATTTCCTAGACCTCCGCGATCGCAACACTGTGCACGCGATCGCACTGTGCAATTGCCAGCCAACCCCACGCGCCTATCTTCCTCTGTGCGATCGCAGCCTATTCCACGCGATCGCACTGTGCAATTGCCAGCCAACCCCACGCGCCTATCTTCCTCTGTGCGATCGCAGCCTATTCCACGCGATCGCACTGACTTGTCCTCCCTCTACTCTGCGATCGCACCTCCCTTCTTGCGATCGCATAGAAAAAATCTGAGCCTGACCATATTAACTCTCTGCGAAAGCACTTCTTCACCCGCGATCATAATGAACAAAATCACTGTGCAGAAAAACCAGAAAACCAGCAATTGTTCTAAGTCCAAATGAGTCCGTTAATCACCCGAAATCAATCCCGAGCCCCTCGGGACCCCAACCAAATTTACCAACGTATCCCATAACATAATTCAAACTNGCCGACCGGAATCGCCAAAAACTAACTTTTACCAATTCAAGCCTAATTCTACACCGGACATCACAAAATTATTCTGAACACACTCCTAAGTTCCAAATCACCTAACGAATCTATTCGGGTCATAAAATCTGCATTCCGAGGTCGTTTACCAATAAGTCAATTCTTAGTTGACTTTTCCCATTTTTAAGGCTATTCCTAAGGACTAAGTGTCTGAATTCTCATTTAACCATTCCGATTCCAAGCCTATCAACTCTAACACATTAATAAAAAAATAACCAATCTATAACAAGTCAATAACAGCAATTATAATGCAGGTTATACGTAACAACGGACCAGGTCGTTACAATTCACCCCCCAGTCCTGTTATACAATTTGTTTCAAAATCCGACCTCAATCTGAGGTCTAAATTGAAATTTTACAAAAATCTCTAATTCTACCCAAACTCCCAATTTTTACCATGAAAAGCCTAGATTTTTGGTTGAAATCTTATGAAATATAATGGGAAATTGAAAGAATATAGGTTAGAAGCACTTACTGTCACAACCCAAAATCTATAGGTCGTGATGGCGCCGGACACCACTGTCAGGCAAGCCAACCCCTGATTTAGTTGAAATACTTTCTTGTTTAACATTTTCGAAATCGTTGCCTTTACTCGCATTTCATAATCAAATAAACAAATTCTCGTGAATTAAACACAACAGGAAATCGTTTTAGTATAATAAGATAAATCTCATCACCTCCCCAGAACCCAGTGACACAAGTACATGAGCAATTTCTAAGAATTTATACAATTATACAACGCTTGTCCGAAAAACAAATTGGACTAAGGCAATAAATGTAAATTGTAAGTACACAAAGGGGAGACTCCGACAGCTGTGGAACGCCTCTGGATGAATGCAGCCCGTATAAGTCCCCAAATCGATCACTGTACTATAAAGATACCTGTGCAATAAAATGCATAGAAAGTGTAGTATGAGTACATATACATATATGTACCCAGTGAGTATCCCGTCTAAACTCAAAGGAGTAGTGATGAGAGTTCGACTAGATACTCACTAAGGTCCAGCAATATAATATAAAAAGAGATATGGCTAAAGCAGTAGGCATGTGAAGCAGAAATCAACAAGTACATAAGCAAATAATGTAATCCAAGTAACAACTGAAAATGAACTGCAAGTGCCAAATCCTCCGTTTACACAATACCTGTCAATCCCACTATAAGTGACTCAGACTCAAGTGATAATACAATACCAGAACAAGACAACCGGCCGGAGTCATAAGGGTGGTCATAAGGACTGAGGTCATAAGCTAACCCACGATCGCGAATCATACCTGCGACTCGCGTGCTAACTCAATAGTAATAAGTTGACCCACGATCGCACATCATACCAGCGACTCATGTGCGGACTCGATAATGATAAGCTGACCCACGATCGCGCATCCAGTCTGCGACTCGTATGCTAACTCGATAATGATAAGATGACCCACGATCGCGCATCATGCCTGCGACTCGTGTGCTGACACGATAATAATAATATATAAGCTGACCCACGATCGCGCCTCCAGTCTGCGACTCGTGTGCTGACTTGATAACGATAAGCTGACCCACGATCGCGCATCATGCTTGTGACTCGTATGCTGAATCGATAATAATAATATATAAGCTGACCCACGATCGCGCCTCCAGTCTGCGACTCGTGTGCTGACTCGATAACGACAAGCTGACCCACGATCGCGCATCATGCCTGCGAATCGTGTGCTGACTCAATAATAATAATATATAGGTATATATGTGTACCGACTGAATAGTGAACTCAACATGACCGTGCCAATATTACTGTAGCCAACTGGGATTGAAATCATAATATTTCATCTTTCCATATCATCTCAACAACAATCAGAACTTACAATACATACAAGGTACAAATAAGGCACATAGAGGCATGCTCGTGAGTCCTAAAGCTACCTGACATAGCAATATAGTCGCCACATACGGACTCTCGTCACTTGATAGGTATCCAGATTTAAAACACTCTACCTAGGTTGTTTTCCGCACCTGCGATCCAACAACCGCACCTGCGATTCCGCAGGTGTAACCAAAACTCCGCACATGCGGCTCTCCTCAGTTCAAGCCAAGTCCGCACCTTCGACCCATAACCGCACCTTCGACCTCGCAGGTGCGGAAATACCATCGCACTTGCGCTCCCAGCCAAACCCCCAATTATTCGCATCTACGGCGTCCAACCGCATCTGCGGCTCCGCACCTGCGGAAATTCCATCGCAGGTGCGGTCGCACCAGATGACAGCAACTTCAGCTCTTTTCAAACTTCAACTTTCGATCCGTTAACCACCCGGGATCCACCCGAGGCCCCCGGGACCCCATCCAATTACACCAACCTATCCCGAAACATAACACGGACTTGCTCGAGGCCTCAAAACACAGCAAACAACATCGAAACGACGAATCACTCTCTAATCCAAATCTTTAAGACTTAAGAAATTTCAACTTCCACATTTGATGCCGAACCCTGTCAAATCACGTCCGATTGACCCCAAATTTTGCACGCAAGTCATATTCGACATTACTTACCTGCTCCAACTCCCAGAATTGCATTCCGATCCCAATATCAAATTTTCCACTTCCGGTCGGATTCTTCAAAACCTTCAATTTTCTATCTTTAGCCAAATGACTTCAAAATGATTTCCGGACATCCGAATTTACTTCCTATCGCGCTCCCAACTCCAGAATCACCATGTGGAGCTATTCTAAGACTCAGAATCCCAAACGGATGTCAATATCTCTTAAATGCGCTTCAAGCAAAACTTAGGAAATTCCTTCAAAAATGCTAACTTCCACATTATACGCAGAAACGCTCCCGGGTTATCCAAATCCCAATCCGCACATACGCCCAAGTCTGAAATCATCATACGAACCTGCTGGAACCTTCAAATCCTAATTTCGAGGTCGTTTACTCCAAATTCCAGTTTGAGTCGATTCTTCCAACTTAAGGCTTCTAAAATGAATATTCTCCTTTCAATTCAACTCCGATCTTCCTGAACTTTAATTCCGACCATACGCACAAGTCAATATACCTGAAAGGAAGCTGTTCATGACTTCCAACCGATGAACGACGTGCTAGAGCTCAAAATGGCCGGTCGGGTCATTACATTTACCAACGAATTGGGGAAGAAGAGCTCTTCTAAAAATCGCTTCTGAGGTTTCTAGGTTTTAAAACTTGAAAGAATGAGAAAAATCTCGTCTAACTTAGATTAAGTCTAGGTGCAGATGTCACAATTGCGACCTCGGGTTCGCAATTGCTAATCCCGCAAATGCGAAAAATCCTTCGCAATTGCGAAGGTCCCCCATCTATGCTACCATGGCAAATGCGACAGTTTTGTTTGCAATTGCGACCCTTTGATCGCAGTTGCGAACCATTCCCTCCCCAGTACTACTTTGCAAATACGAACCAATCGTTCGCAAATGTGAGCCCATGGTTCCCATCTACTCTTCGAAATTGCAAGGGAGTAGCTCGCAATTACGAACCTCACAGGTTGACTGCCTTATAGCAACAAAGCTAGACCTCGCAATTGCGATGTCTGAGGCCTGCACCGGAAACAATAGAGCACCAACTATTTTCTAAGTCCAATTTCACTCTGTAGCCTATCCGAAACTCACCGAGCCCTCAGGGCTCCAAACGAAACATGCACACAAATCCAAAAAACTCATATGAACCCGCTCACTCAATCAAATCACCAAAATAACACCTAGAACTTTGAATTGGACACTAAATCAAATGAAATTTTTAATGAAACTTTAGAATTTCTATTTTATCAACAGGACATCCGATTCACGTCAAACCAACTCTATTTTTCACCAAATTTTACAGACAAGTCATAAATATAGTACTGAACATATGCCAAGTTCCGAAACAAAAATCCAAACCCGCTAGCAATAAAGTCGAACATTGGTCAAATCTTTAAATTTATTAAACCTTTAAACTTCAAATTTTCGACAAAATGCGATAACTCGAGTTAGGAACCTCCGAATTCGATTCTGAGCAGTTTTCAAAACAAGGATTTGAGTATATTTAATATATATATATATATATATATATATATTGTGGGAGGCCCATAACTAAAAAGTTGAATTACCAAATTACCCCTTTTATTAATCTGAATTCTTTACTTATTTAAATAAATAAATAAAATATTAAATATATTTGAAGGGGTGTAACCCTTCAGATTTTATATATTACTAATGTGAGTAACCATTCTTATTTTCCATAGTATTCAACCATTTCTACTATTGTCTTAGGGATGCATGTTATGTAGCACAAGACTCGACCTTGTCTTACCCACCTCCCTCGACTTTGCTTCTCTTCCCATGTGACACCGCCCAAGTACTGCATTTTATTTATTATTTGGTCTCCATAAATTGTCAACAAACTCACTAATTACTTTAATTGAAATATTGGTTCATTTTTCTTTTAAAAATTTTGAATAGAAAAATTACATTTGGAATCTTATCTTTCCTTTCGATCCGACTTTAACTATGATTTTTGTACTATGTATTGACAACATACATAAAAAAATGATACTATTAGTACATCTTTAATTATAACTTACCACTATTACACGGTATGTACTTGTTTATCTTTTGAGAGTTCACACTACTTGATCAAAAATTTCTTATGAGAATTCGCATGTAATTTACAAACAAATATGTAATCCCTAGGTAACTTATCTAAGAATTTAAACCTCTAAATAACTTGGAGATATACATATTTATTTACATGCAGGGGCGGTGCTATCCCTTCGACTACGGGTTCAGCAGAACCCAGTAGGTTTGATCCAAACTTTATAAACAACAACAACAACAACAACTTCCCAGTAAAGTCTCACAAAGTGGGGTCTGGGGAGGGTAATGCGTACGCAGACCTTATCCCTACCCTGAAAGGGCAGAGAGGCTGTTTCCAATCGACCCTCAGCACAGGAAAATAAAAACAAGAAAATAAAAGACAATTCGTTAGTTAGCAGAAATCGTAGAAATAGTAACCTGAGCATGGAAATCATAAAACAAATGACATGCAATGATATTATCCAGAAACTACCGTCCGGGAGCTCAATAAAATCCGCAATCCATCTATGGTAAACCCTATCCAAATCTTATATTTGTCTTAAAAAATTCATTGAATATGCGCAAATTATTAAGTTAGAACCCAGTAACTTAAAAAAAATTAGAATCTTGAACCCATAAGCTTCAAATCCTAGCTCCGCCTACATGTGTTAATTTTACATTACACTTTCAAGAGAGATATTAATAATGCCAAACAAGAGTATTAATCATGAAAGAAATTGATCGAAACGGATGAAATCAAATACATTAAGAATATATTATCTATAAGGAAATATCAATTGAGATATGCTTCATTACATGTTTGTACCTTATAAAATCAAAATAAGAAAGAAAAATACACTTACCTAATTAAAACTTAATTGTTCATCTTCATAGATTTAGATGATATCCAATCATCTTGACTACAACAAACAAGTCATCATACAACGATCAACATTAATCATTTGCAAAAACTTGCAATTTATTCGTTTGTGTTGATATTTATTTAATTCTTTTTTTTTATTATATTGAATATACAATATGAATCGGTATACACGTGCAACGCACGTTCCGAAAAATTCGTATATGTATAAGAGTGAGGTGGCATATCTCTATGGCTAGTTTTACCAACAAAAATAACAATAAACTCAGTATAATTTCACGAGTGGGGTCTGTGGAGGATAGTGTGTATGCAGACTTTATCCCTTGAGGGTAGATAGGTTGTTTCCTACCTTTTGATATAAACGGATTAGCCCATTATTGCTATCTTATTATTTCTTTGTGATAGTTTTTAAGAGTCCACCAAACAGTATAGGTACAAGGTCCTCTACTGGTTACCAAAGAGTTAAGAGCTAGAAAGACAAGTAAAGAGACAAGGGATTTTTACGTGGAAAAATCCCACTCAAAGGGACAAAAACAACGACCTACACTTGTGGTGATTTCAACTTCACTAACTTGTAATCTAAACTATTACTAGACACTTTGAAAGGCAACCTTACAAAGACTTCTACACACTAACTTGTAATACTTCTTACAAGCCACTTTGAAACTATCTAGTTACAAAGACTTTGACACATGACTATCCTTAGCCACACAACAGTTTAGAGAAAGAGAGATCAAAGGTTCCTAACTAGTTTCTTCTACAAAAGCTAGTAGGATACAATGAAAACAAAATACAATATTACAACTCAACTAAGGACAATATCAATACTTGATGAACACGTTGTGTAGGCCTTAGTGGAGTTGTCTTCTTGCTCTTGAAGCACTTGAATCTTTAATTCTTGAGAGCACTTAATGCTTGAATGTTCTTAGTAATTGCTCAAGTGAGTATGTTGTTGTTCTTTCCTTCAAGATATTATCTTCCATTCCATATCCCAAGAAGGATGTCCAAAATCTTTAAGGTACAAGACTCAACCACTAGGAAGTGACTGCTGCACTGTTGCTACACTGTAGCGTGAATAGTGACAGCCAGTCACTTTTCTGTCACAGCTTTTTACAGCTGTCAAGTTGACTTATTCTTGAATCTGTGAGTTCGATGAGGGATCACATCCCTCAGCTGGTCCGTCCTTATTTAGCAATGTATGATCCGGAATTCCTGGAGACATAGATGACTTGTGATGCTGTATATGCATTAGGTCCTCGACCTGGTTCTTCACATAAAAGTTTGTTAGGTCATCAAAACAAAACACAACTCATCAATTTCTCCCTTTTTGATGATGAAAAACTTTTATAATTGGGAAGTGAACTAGTAGTGCAACACATGACCAACCAGGTTTTTAACGAGTTCCCCCTGTCGATTTGCTTCCCCCTTAAATTGTGCTTTCCCTTTAAACTGACAGAATTCCCAATTACCCCCAATTACTTCCCCCTTTTGGCATCACAAAAAGTCATACGCAAGTAAAAATAATACTCAGGAAGTCCACAAAAGTTAACTCATGCCCTTGTGTGCACACATTCATGGTAGAAGACAGAATAAAATTCTGAAAAAGCATCAAATAGAACACAAAAAGGACTGATTTCATTTAATAGCAAAAATATTAAAACATTGTAGAAGTCATTGCCCGAGAGCAGAAGACTTTACTTTGGATTTTCAAGATGGGAGCAGCCACATGTTTTCCAATCCAACAAAAACAAAAATAGATAACATTATCAACAACCAGCCACAACATAAAGAGAACAGAGGAGAGAGGAATCCTAGGAGGCACTAGAGGAGGAGGGCTTAGAGGTCGAGGCAGTGAGAGTGCGAAGGACCAGGTCCATGCGAGCATTCGTAGAGGACTATTCCTGAAGAAGCCTTTCCTTCAAATTTTCTACTTGAAGTTTCAATTCTGCATTCTCCTTTGTCAGGCAGGACACTTCTTCATCAGTGGAAGTTGAAGAACCAGGTCCCTTATCAGACAGGCCTGACGCCTCCATAAGAGCTATTTGAGCTTTCAGCCTCTTGATGGTGTCCTGGGCAGCATTCAGAGCATTTATCAATTGATCAATTGTGGAATTGCTGCCCCCAGCCTTCTCTATGCATTCATATTCCTCCAGAGAAATCTTGGTGAAGCTCTGCTTGCGAGTTCCAACACGGGGATTGCTGAAAGGCACCTTGAAGTACTTGAAGACCCTGGTCAGTAGGAAGCCATAAGGGAGACCGTGATTTCCATCCTTGAGAGACACAACCTTGTTCATATGATTGATCATTAGAGCAGGCAGGTTGATTGAAGTGTAGTTTTCAAGGGCCTCCATAAGGATCGGGTCAGCCAGGGATGCCACAGATCGTCGTTCAGCCCTGGGGAGGAGGACTTTGTTGACCGATTTAAACAGCAGCTGGTATACTGGCAGCATAGACTTCTTATGAACCCGGTCCCCCTTTTGAACAGAACCAGGCTTCATAATGTCTTTCCGAAAACTGTGACTGCAAGCATCCTGAGTTGGAACTATAGAATATATTTCTTCTGACGGGATATCAAGTATCTCTCCCAAGAGAGAGTCATCGAACAAGATGTCCACATTCCCTACAACCACACAAGCATGGCGATCAACCGGCAAGAGAAATGTAGTGTATAACTCTCGAACAGATTCCTCATATTCTTTGGGCGCACTCACATTCAGAAGACCCTCCCATTTTTTAAATTCAATAATAGCCATGAGTTGGCTCATTCCAGGCATCTCCAAAGTCTCAGGGTCGATTGTACACCCTAGCAGTACCTTTTGCCGCTGAACATTCTCCTTCCACATGGCAGCTTGAACAGAACCAGGTTCCATTTCTGGTTCTTCAGCCCTTTCTTCTCTCTTTCGCTTTCTAGACACTTTAACTTATGGTCCCTTAGAATTGGCAGACTTCTGCTCACTAGCTTCTCCAACATTGTCTTTCTTCTTCACTTTCTCATCCAATTTTAAGACTGTGGGTTTCACACTCTTCCTCGACACTGCTTTCTTTCTTGTTACTAAGGAACTAGGTTCCTCAGTGGTTTCCTCTTCAACCTCAACAACTGGAATGTTTTTGTCCACTGCAATTTGACCTTCTTTCACCAGACGCCTCCCCTTAGGCTTGTTACATTTCTTTCTTTTCTCCAGAGCCTGATCCACAGCCTCCTTCTTTTGGAGTCTAGTCGAGGGACGTTTCACTGAGGGAGTGGGAAGACTGACTCCATGATGAACCTTGAAACATGCACTGAGCACCATATCATCTTCATCCTCAATACTCACAGGAGGATGGAGGGGAGGAATAGATTTGAGAGGGGGAGTGTAGAAGATTGGCTCACTTGGAGATGCTGGTGTACCGGGTCCCTCACAAGATTTTGGAGTCTCATGATGAGTAGAATCAAAAGGAACCATGGTGCCAGCATCTTTAAGAGCAGATAATGAGTCTCTCAGAGTCTCAGGAAGAGGACAAGATCCTTTAGAGGGTTTTTCTGAAGAAATGGCAATGTTATTTTCGGCGGCTTCTTTGTCTGGGGACTCCATGGGGGTTTGATCANTCCATGGGGGTTTGAGCAGTGAGAAAAGCAGAGTTAATGTACTGGTTTGGATCTCCCTCTGAGGAGTCAGAAGTGGGAGATGCGCCAGGAATAAGTGGCTCAGATAGAGGTACAGAGGGAGATGGAGGTGAAGCAGTGACTGAAGGGGTTAGGGTTTTTGGTGACAGTGGAGATGGTTCCGATTCAAGGTGAGAAGCTTCAGGGACTGAGGTTCCCTGAGATGATTCTGGTACTGGGGGAGGTGAAGATGGCTTGGAAGCATATAGGGTTTCCTTGGATGGTGAGGAAACTTGTCCCTCACCAAGGGTGATGTTAAGGTCGGTAGCCATGGAGAAGGAAACGATTTCGTCTTGAGATGCCATTTTTGATCACAGTGAGTAAGAGAGAGGAGGAGTAGAGGAGAAGGAAGATTTTTGGGTTCAGAGAAGTGAGAGTGATGGGAGTGGTGAGAGAAGAGGAGTTATTCAGAGAGGAGGAGGAAGGGAAACTGGTCCAAGTGACGAATTTTGAAAAGTAGGAGAATGTGTCGGGGAGTTGAAAGGTGTAAGGTCGGACGTGATTGATGTGTTTTCTGAAAAGGCGGAGAGAGAAAAAAAGAATAGTGGCAACAATAATTAATGCAGTTACTTTTTGAGAAAGAGGAAGAGAAAAGCATGTAACTACTAACCTGGTGTACAGGAACCAGGTCCCATACTGGTTATATTTTGAGAAAAGAGAGTACATTCCTGTCATGGTCTACAGTGCCACTTCATTAAATTCTGTAATCACCATGCGTGTCTACCTGCAACGGTATTGAAGTGAGTTAGACTTTATTAGGAAAACACCTTAGCATCTTATCCTGAGTAAGACATGTAAGCCACAGGAGAACCAGGTTCCTAATTGGGTCTCAGCATGCGCAGAGCCAGTCTGTTCTTCTCAAAGTGTTCTCTTCCAAGAGCTTTGGTGAAAATGTTTGCAATTTGATCTTCAGTGCAACAGAATCTCATGCAGTTGTGACCCTTTTCGACATTGTCTCTGAGAAAGTGATGTCTCACGTCAATGTGCTTGGTTCTCTTATGTTGAATAGGATTTTTTGCCATGTTGAGTGCACTTGTGTTGTCACATAGTAGTGGAATGTTGTCGATGAAAACACCAAAGTCCTCCAATTATTGTTTGATCCACAGCAGTTGAGCACAACAAGAGGCAGCTGCAACATATTCTGCTTCAGTTGTGGATAGTGCTACTGAGTTCTGCTTTCTTGTGCCCCATGAGATTAAGCAAGATCCAAGAAAATGAGCCATCCCTGAAGTTTTTTTACTATCTACAAGATAACCTGCATAGTCAGCGTCACCATAACCAATAAGATTAAAATTGTCACCTGAAGGATAGTAAAGGACCAGGTCCTGTGTGCCTTCGAGGTAACGCATGATCCTCTTAGATGCTTTCATATGTGACTCCTTGGGATTAGATTGAAATCTTGCACACAGTCCCACACTGAAGACTATGCCTGGTCTACTAGCTGTAAGATAGAGAAGTGATCCAATGTTCCCTCTATACATGGTTTAATTTACAGGGGTGCCAGCATCATCCATGTCAAGTTTGGCGGCCACTGCAATGGGTGTGTCAATAACCTTGGAATCCTCCATATCAAACCTTTTGAGTAGTTCCTTGATGTATTTCTGCTGACTGATGCACGTGCCCTTGATGGACTGTTTGACTTGAAGACCCAGGAAGAAGTTCAGGTCCCCCATCATGCTCATTTCGAACTCACTTCCCATAAGCGTTGCAAACCCTTTACACAGAGAGTTTGTTGTAGCTCCAAAAATAATGTCATCTACATAGACCTGGACAATGAGAAGGTTCCTTCCTCGTTTCTTCAAAAACAAGGTGTTTTCTATCTTCCCTCTAGTAAAACCATTGTCGAGTAGAAACTTTGATAACCTTTCATACCACGCTCTAGGGGCTTGCTTCAATCCATACAGGGCTTTGTCTAACTTGAACACATGTTCTTGATGAGCATGGCTTTCAAACCCAGGGGGTTGCTTGACATACACTTCTTCCTTGATATAACCATTTAAGAATGCACTCTTCACATCCATTTGGAACAAGGTGAATTTCATATGGGATGCAAAGGCAATGAGAATTCGAATGGCTTCCATACGAGCAACTGGAGAAAATGTTTTATCATAATCAATCCCTTTTTCTTGATTGTAGCCTTGAACCACCAGCCTTGCTTTGTTTCTAGTAGTCTTCCCATTCTCATCCATCTTGTTCCTGAACACCCACCTAGTTACTATGATGGTTCTACCTGAGGGTCGAGGTACCAAGTGCCAAACCTTATTTCTCTCAAACTGATGGAGCTCCTCTTGCATAGCCACAATCCAATCAACGTCTTTTAGAGCTTTCTTAATATTTTTAGGTTCAATTTGGGACAGAAAGGCTGAGAAGGCTAAGGAATTTTTGGTTTTTGATCTGGTTTGAATTCCAGAATCAAGAGGGGTGATTATGTTATCAAGTGGGTGAGAGTTTTTATGTTTCCAATTTGGAACCTGAATCTGATTGGTAGAGGTACTTGGCATGTTGGTTAGGCTTCCCTATGATTCCTGTTCTGCAGCCTGAGGAGTGCTTTCCACTGCATCTTCAACTCTCTCCTCAGCTTCTGTGGGAGAGATAGGGGTATCAGGTTCCTCCTGAGGTTCTGAGGACAGTGTTGAGTTGTCTTCCAATGTCTCCTTTGTTTGACTCATCATGTCAGCCTTCCCATTTGACAAATCAGAAATTTCTCCTGGAACCAAAAGTGGTTCATTGTCTTGATCACCACCATTGTTATCCTTGGTTGAGAATGGAGCTTCATTGAAGAGTACACGAACACTCTCTTCCACACACTGAGTTCTTTTATTGAACACTTTGTATGCTTTTCTTTGAGAGGAGTAGCCCAGAAAAATTCCTTCATCACTCTTGGCATCAAATTTTCCCAGCTGATCCTTCCCATTGTTCAACACGTAGCATTTGCAGCCGAAATCCCTTAGATGAGTTACCTTAGGATTTCTTCCATTGAGTAGTTCATAATGAGTTTTGTTCAGGAAGGACCTGATCATGCACCTGTTCACCAAGTAGCACGCTATGTTGATTGCCTCGGCCCAGAAATTCTTTTCAATCCCACTGTCTATGAGCATCGTTCGAGCCATGTATTCCAAGGTCATGTTCTTCTGTTCTACCACACCATTTTGCTGAGGAGTCTTTGGAGCTGAGAAATTGTGTGTAATTCCATTCTCAATACAAATTTCATCAAATCTTGCATTGTCAAACTTTGTTCCATGATCAAATCTGATGCAAGCTACCTTCATGTTCATTTTCACTTGAATTCTTTTAACAAAGGCCACAAAGGCCACAAATACCTCAAATGTCTCGTCTTTTGATTGAAGAAACAATGTCCAAGTGAATCTGGAGTAGTCATCCACAATCACAAATATGTATCTCTTTCCACCCCTACTTGCAATTCTCATTGGTCCACATAGATCCATATGGAAGAGTTCAAGAGGCCTGGATGTGCTGACATCCTTCTTTGGTTTAAAGGATGACCTTACATGTTTCCCTTTTGCACATGCATCACATACTTGTGGTCTTTGAATTTTGACGTTGGCAGACCACGAACCAGGTCCCTCTTTATCAATTTGTTTAAAAGAGGGAAACTGGCATGCCCTATTCTTCTGTGCCAAAGCTCAGCATCATCTTCAATTGCCTTTAGGCAATTCACCTCACCTGCTTCCAGAGATTAGAAATCAGCAACATAGATGTTTTTGTACCTTTTGGCTATCAGCACCACCTCTCCAGTTACTAGACTTGTAACAGTGCATGTTTTTGACAAAAATTCCACTTTATTTCCTTTATCACAGATTTGTGAAACACTCAAAAGACTTTATTTTAAGCCGTTCACATAGTAAACATTTTCTATTGAGTGTTCTAGTGATCTTCCAACTCTTCCAACACCAAGGATGTAGCCTTTCTTTCCATTTCCAAAGGATACATCCCCTCCTTGCAGGGCCTTCAGTGAGAGAAAATCCATTTCCAGTCATATGCTTTGAGCATCCACTGTCCATGATCCACTGTAGTCCATTTTCCCTCACTGATCCCTGCACATGCAAGTTAGTGGTTAGATTTAGGAACCCAAATAAGTTTGGGTCCCTTGTAATTTGGAAATGGGTGAATGAGAACTCTTCTAGTCCATGCTGGCAGGATTTTGTGTTTCTTGCTGGGACCGGGTCCCTACTCAAGTTTTCGCCTGCCTGCAAATATTTTATTTTTCCTAACTGATTGGTCTCTGACTGGACAATTTTCTTTGAAGTGTCCATTGTTCCCACAATGAGTACAAAGCCAATTGTCAGGGACTGTGACATATTTATTGTGAGGATTGTAAGGAGTCTTCTCCTTTTGGAATCCAATTCCTTGCCTACTTCCACTATTGTTAAAGTACATGGCATTGACAGCATCTGACGACCATGTCCAGTTTAGAGACTTCTTTAAGTCAGATTTCACTTTACTTAATTCAACATGAAGCTCTTTGTTTTTCTCTAACTCCCTACACAGACTTACTCTTGCTTCATTCAAATCTTTCTCAAGTGTGACATACCTTTCACTAGCTATTTCCTTTCCTTTTTCTACACTTGATGGACCAGGTTCTAGTTTGAGCTCCTGGATGGTTTCCTCTAGACATGAGATTTTATCTTGAAGGTTATTTCTTTCTTGTTCTACAGCATTTATTCTTTCATTCAACCTAGTTTTATCAAGACCTAAGCTTTTAGTTTTTTCTTTCAGATCTCTCATCACTGCAGTCCTATCTTCTCTCTTTTCTTTTTCAAGATTGCCTAAGGTGTTCTTTAGATCCTCCACTACCATTAATAGGTCATCTCTAGTTTGTTCTACTTCTCCTAGTTCAGTGGTCAAAAGGTCCTTATCTTCGACTAAGACATAGTATGTATCAATGAGAACGTTAGACAGGGACAACAATTTTTTAGGAGAGTAGGGTTTCAGATTTCTCTGAACATCCCTGAAATTTACCTCTTCTGTGTCTTCTTCTTCTTCTTCTTCTTCTTGTTCTTGTTCTTCTTCATCTGATTGATCCATGAGAGAAAACAATGAGTCGTACTCCTTTGCCTTGTTTTCAACAACCATCATGGACCTGTTTTCTGCTTCAGGTTCCTCCTCTAATTCACTGGATGAATATCCCCAAGCGGTAAGGGCTTGCCTTACAACATGGTCAGCTGCACTCTTCCTACTGAATCTCCTCTCCGGAACCTGGTTCCTGTTTGGAGCTTTGTCCATGTTGAATTTGTAGGTATCTTGTTTCAGTAGCGGGCAGTGTTTTATGAAGTGGCATGGCTTACCACACTTATGACACAAGTCATGGTTCCTAGGCTTGCTTGAGCTTCCTCTTTTTGGTATTCCACCATTCCTTCGAACCATCTTCTGGAATCTCTTGGTGAGATAGGCCATGTCATGATCTTCCTCACTTGACTCTTGTTTTTCAGCTTGGAGAACCAGGTTCTTATCCTTTTTGGGCTCTCTTCTTTCACTGTCCTTTTTCCTTTTCATCTAGTAAGTTTTCAGGTTCCCTGTCAACTCATCCATTGTTAGGATTTGCAAGTCTTTTGCCTCAGTGATGGAATTTACCTTTCTTTCCAAGGAACTAGGTAGAACACTTAGGATTTTTCGCACTAGCTTGTTCCTAGGAATGATATCTCCTAGAGAGTGAAGCTCGTTGATAATGGAAGTGAACCTGGTATGCATGTCTTGTATATTTTCATCTTCCTTCATTTTGAACAACTCATACTCGGTAATGAGCATGTCTATCTTTGATTGCTTTACTTATGTTGTTTCTTCGTGGGCTGTCTGCAGGGCTTCCCAGATTGCTTTAGCAGAATGACAAGCAGAAATTCTGTTATATTCATCCGGTCATATTCCACACACTAGAATTTTCTTGGCACAATAGTTCTTTTCCACAGCTTTTCTATTGGCATCATTATAATCCAGTCTTGTTTTTGGCACCAGCAATTCAACCTCTCCCACCTTGTGCATAGGAACATGAGGTCCATCACAAATGATGTCCCATAACTCTGAATCTTCAGCCATGATGAAGTCGTGCATGCGAGTCTTCCACCACCCATAGTATTGACCATTGAACCTCGGAGGTCGATATGTTGATTGTCCCTCTTCGAAGTTTGGTGGAGCAGCCATTACAGATCCTTTCTTGGTATTAACCATTTAGAAAGAACCTGCTCTGATACCAAATGATAGTTTTTAAGAGTCCACCAAATAGTAGAGGTACCAGGTCCTCAACTGGTTACCAGAGAGTTAAGGGCTAGAAAGACAAGTAAAGAGACAAGGGATTTTTACGTAGAAAAATCCCACTCAAGGGGACAAAGACTATGACCTACACTTGTAGGATTTCAACTTCACTAACTTGTAATCTAAACTATTACAAGCCACTTTGAAAGGCAACCTTACAAAGACTTCTACACACTAACTTGTAATACTTCTTACAAGCCACTTTGAAACTATCTAGTTACAAAGACTTTGACACATGACTAACCTTAGCCACACAACAGTTTAGAGAATGAGAGATTAAAGGTTCCTAACTAGTTGCTTCTACAAAAGCTAGTAGGATACAATGAAAACAAAATACAAGATTACAACTCAACTAAGGACAATATCAATACTTGATGAACATGTTGTGTAGGCCTTAGTGGAGTTGTCTTCTTGCTCTTGAAGCATTTGAGTCTTTAATGCTTGAGAGCACTTAATGCTTGAATGTTCTTAGTAATTGCTCAAGTGAGTATGTTGTTGTTCTTTCCTTCAAGATATTATCTTCCATTCCATATCCCAAGAAGGATGTCCAAAATCTTTAAGGTACAAGACTCAACCACTAGAAAGTGACTGCTGCACTGTTGCTACACTGTAGAATGAACAGTGACAGCCAGCCACTTTTCTGTCACAACTTTTTACAGCTGTCAAGTTGACTTGTTCTTGAATCTGTGAGTTCGATGAGGGATCAGGTCCCTCAGCTGGTCCGTCCTTATTTAGCAATGTATGATCCAGAATTCCTGGAGACATAGATGACTTGTGATGCTGTATATGCATTAGGTCCTCGACCTGGTTCTTCACATAAAAGTTTGTTAGGTCATCAAAATAAAACACAACTCATCAATTTCCCCCTTTTTGATGATGACAAACTTTTATAATTGGGAAGTGAACTAGTAGTGCAACACATGACCAACCAGGTTCTTAACGAGTTCCCCCTGTCGATTTACTTCCCCCTTAAATTGTGCTTTCCCTTTAAACTGGCAGAATTCCCAATTACCCCCAATTACTTCCAACTTTTGGCATCACAAAAAGTTAGACACAGGTAAAAAGAATACTCAGGAAGTCCACAAAAGTTAACTCATGCCCCTTGTGTGCACACATTCATGGTAGAAGACAGAATAAAATTCTGAAAAAGCATCAAATAGAACACAAAAAGGACTGATTTCATTTAATAGCAAAAATATTAAAACATTGTAGAAGTCTTTGCCCGAGGGCAGAAGACTTTACTTTGGATTTTCAAGATGGGAGCAGCCACATGTTTTCCAATCCACCAAAAACAAAAAGAGATAACATTATTAACAACCATCCACAGCATAAAGAGAACAGAGGAGAGAGGAATCCTAGGAGGCACTAGAGGAGGAGGGCTTAGAGGTCGAGGCAGTGAGAGTGCGCAGGACCAGGTCCATGCGAGCATTCGCAGAGGACTGTTCCTGAAGAAGCCTTTCCTTCAGATTTTCTACTTGAAGTTTCAATTCTGCATTCTCCTTTGTCAGGTGGGACACTTCTTAATCAGTGGAAGTTGAAGAACCAGGTCCCTTATCAGACAGGCCTGACGCCTCTATAAGAGTTATTTGAGCATTTAGCCTCTTGATGGTGTCCTGGGCAGCATTCAGAGCATTTATCAATTGAGCAATTGTGGAATTGCTGCCCCCAGCCTTCTCTATGTATTCACATTCCTCCAGAGTAAGCTTGGTGAAGCTCTGCTTGCGAGTTCCAACAAGGGGATTGTTGAGAGGCACCTTGAAGTACTTGAAGACCCTGGTCAGTAGGAAGTCATAAGGGAGACCGTGATTGCCATCCTTGAGAGACACAACCTTGTTCATATGATTGATCATTAGAGCAGGCAGGTTGATTGGGGTGTAGTTGTCAAGGGCCTCCATAAGGATCAGGTCAGCCAGGGATGCCACAGATCGTCGTTCAGTCCTGGGGAGGAGGACTTTGTTGACCGATTCAAACAGCAGCTGGTATACTGGCAGCATAGACTTCTTATGAACCTGGTCCCCCTATTCATGGAAGGAAAGAGAGAAATAAAGAAACATAAGCAACAATAATTCATACTAAATAACAATATATTAAGGATATCATCGAGGAAGACGAAAATGCGAATAACAGTCTACAATTATATCCTTAAGATTTCTAGATTAATGTTTGTTCTTTTTCTGTTATTCGTTTTCTTAATGTTCATATATACTCAGTTGTTTTCATATTAAACCTGTCATATACTTTTATTGTCACGGGATTTTAAGGATCGCGCAAGGCACATACAAGTATACTAATATATTATATTATGCAATATTTGTACATAGATTAACTCTTGTAAGGCACCTTACTTCTTAAAATTTATGTTCTTTCTTTTTCTTTACAAGTTACACCTTTAGAAAACAAACGTGCTACCACTGTGCCATGTTTGGATACCAAATATTTTTTCAATGTTTCGTACAACGAACTTCAATATTTGTAAATATTGAAATAACTTTATTATTTCTAAATATTGAACTGCTGTTTGAAGTACTAGTGAAATATTGAAATACAGGTTAAAAAGTGTTTTAAAATGAATAATAATTTTCACTCACAAATCATTAACTTTTTCAAACATTGAATCTTTTTTCCTTTTAACAAATCACTTAAAAATATTGAAGGAGAGATATATGGAGGGAACTAAAATTTTCGCAGAAGAAAAATTAGGGTGTACTTTTTCCTTGTTACGATTAAATTTCGAAATGGAGTATATATATTAGCTCATATGCGATTTATACAAGTAAAAAATAAAATTAAAGGTCAAATATCTTTTTTAACTTCAAGAAATAAATTGCTATAACCAACTTCTAATTTACAATCAAAGGAAGAACTGCAATTCATTTTGTAAAAGAGGAATTTACAAAAGAAAAAGCTGATTGAAGGTACATGGAGCCTAAAGTCTAACTAGTCGAATAAAACAGAGCAGAATTAAATATGCAATAATCCAACAAAAAATGAAAAAGCAAATAAACAAAATAAAGTTAGATGGTCCTAGTTCTTTTAACTTCTTTGTATCATCAGTTGGTTAACTTCCTTGAAAACCCGAGGATTTGAATGGTGGAATTCATGATCATTGGCTAGAGCTTCAAGAAACATCTCAGGAACTAAACACTTGTCACTCGAATACAACTTCTCCTGAATTAATGGAGATCCAACAAGTTTGTGGATTTGTGGAGTTTGAAATTGGTCGCCTTTTTCCTGAAATCATACCAACTTTATTATGTTACTACATTCTTACGTACCATGATTCTGTCACTAATTATTTGAACGCACAATATAAGTAATATATATAAGAAGCTAAAATTACCTTATATGAACCCATGAATTGAAGAATTCCAACTTGGGCTTGCATGAAGTTAATATACTTATAAGCAGCTTGAAACATCTCAGCAGTGTTCATCTTTTGTCCACCAGGAATCAACTTCCCAAGCTCCTGTGTCTTCTCTGTTATTTTCTTTCTCCTTTGCCTCGCCGCAATGCTCTGTGCTGACAAATTCTTCTCATTATTAGTATTACATTTCTTAACACTACTCACCTTAGCCTCTAAGGCATTTTCGCTCGATCTGTAAACTGGCAAACTTGGAAATTCAGGTAGCGAAAATGACGTTAAATCTTGTAACATTGGAGGATTTGGCACAAACTCATTGAAATAATTGTTAGTGATTTCAAGGCAACAGTTATTTTGAAAGAACTTTTGGCGTTTCGGGCAGGTCTGAAGATTATTCAATTGTTGGTATGAATTGACTTGGGGGAGAAATAACTCGTTGGAGTAGTATGGAGGTTCAAAGAAGGAAGTATCTTGAATATTAGAAAAGCTGATCTCATCTTTGAAACCAAGAAGAAGCTGATTTGGAGGAAGCATAGTCATTAATTCTGAGTTGATTTCATCATTAACTGTTTCTAAGTAGGAGTTCGAGCAGTATATAAGACTATCCATTGATAATAAAACAGATGAGCTAAGACTCAAGAGAACTCACTGTTAGTACAATGTCAAAAGAGAAGACTGTGACGTCACAGATACTCTGATGTAAGAGACTGAAAATTACTTTCTTCAAAAGGAAACTTTTTTTAGACGAGGTAATTGTCATGACAAGGCATTTAAGATTAGTTTATTGATGGGACAAAGAGGAAGTGAGATAACTGAAAAAAAGAAGAGAATGAGAGATACACGAGAAATTAAGATACTGTCTTGTTGTTGAATGATAGCAGACCTAATTATAATTGCTTTTACGGCTGACAAAGCGGTAAAAATGTAATGGTAACTAATTGGCTGTTAGTGGGGGATTAGTGGAGGGGGAAGTTACTGAGAGAGTAATGGAGAATTTGGTGATAAAGTTAACGAAATCCTGATAATGAGGAGGAACTTTCTCTCTTCCTTTTCCAACAGTCCAACCGTTACTTGTGCTTTAAGTTTTTACTGCATTTCCTTTTGTTTTTACCGTGATATTTCTGCAAACCTTAACTATATATTGCAAGAGACACATGTAAAACATATGCAGTAATTATTTACATGATTACAATTAGTTCATTAACCAGTCGCATATAATATGCGGTATGTTTGTACAAGAAAACTTTTGCTAAGACGGGTTTATATAGCCATCCGTCGTTTTTTTTTACCACAAATGGTAAAGTAGTTAATGCACAGTTATAGGAATAACATTTTACGACACCAAACGCTAAGTTCCTTGCATCACCTACCATTTTTCGGTAATTTACAGCTTGTTTGGATGATTGTTATATATCGTTTATAATCTATCGTATAGTATTGTAGTATTGTATCACTATATCTTTTTTGTATATAATGTTTGAATAAAATATATTGTTCGCCGTCATTTTGATGATATCATGCACCAACAATATAAGGAATAAACTTGCAATATTATTTTAAAAAGTAAGGTACGAGGTAGAATTATTATATAAAAAGGTAAGTAAAAAATAAAATAGGATTATTTAATAATAAGGAAGCTGAGAAAAAAAAAATGACGCGACCACACCAAAATCGATCGTTACATAAAGTGACACTTTTCGTTGTTACGTAATGACAGATTTAACAATACGATACAATAAAAAATAATATTATATTTAAAGTAATAATACGATACAATACGTTCGGTAAACAACCATCCAAACAAGGAAGAAACATGTACAAATGTTGAAAACCTAGTAATTTTGACATTCCGACTTAGCTCTTTCCTAGCTAGGGCAAATCTATTCCCTACAAGAATGTATTCGTTCGGGTGAGGGGTTATAAGTTCAAACTAACCTAGTAACTTTAATATATTATCTTTAAAAATTCATTTAATATATACAAGTTATTAGTTAAGAGCACACTAACTTAAAAAGACTAGAATTGTGAACTCATAAATTTTAAATATTGGCTTTGCCTCTGGTTGGAATAGATGGCTCACGGGGGAGAAATAGGACAAAACAAATTAGGTGGAATCTTCCAAAACCATTGGAGACGATACATCCTTGGCTCCTCCCATGAAAATTATACTACACGGCACATTTTTGGAGAAATTGAAGAATTTTAGAAAAGTGCTTGAAATAGCAGTGCAACACAACTTGCATCCGCTCGGAAGTACGTACTGACGCAAAAGGGGAGTTAAATATACAATAATTTCGATCATTATGTTGAGAGCATAGCAAGCTGATGTGTAATAGTTAGTTAGTTAGCTACTGAGTCAGTTGTTTATGTTAGGAGTTAGCTTAGTCGGTTAGAGATGTAGTTAGCTAGTATGTGTGTATATATATGAGGTACACATCATTACTATAGGATGCAGAACAAATGAGAATCTCTTAGATTTCTCTCCAAATTTTCTTCAGTTATTCTTCTCTCTATCCTTTATAGGTTTCAGTCTCGTTCATTGGTTAATTTGACATGGTATTAGAGCTCATCGCTCGAATCTAAATATCTCAATTGTGTGTTTGATTAGTTCGAGTTCAATTGCTCAGCTTTGTATCTACAAGTGAAGCTCAACAATGGCAGAAAATGATAATGAAGTTCATGAGAAGCTAAGTCACAATCATCCTCTGTTCCTGAATTCAAATGATAATTCTGGAGCAATTTTGATTTCACTACAACTGCGAGGTCCGGAGAATTACTCGATGTGGAGTCGCGCAATGAGAATCGCCATTTTAGGGCGAAATAAGCTACGTTTTATAGACGATACATGTAAGCGAGGAAACTAGTACAAATCTAGTGGATATATGGGAGAAATGTAATGCAATAGTGCTATCGTGGATAATGAATTGTGTATCGCCGGAATTACTCAGTGGAATTGTTTACTCCAATGGATTCTAAAGATAACAATGGATTCAAAAGATAGCAGATGAGCAATGAAGAAATATCAATGAGAGAAATAAAGGTGTTTGACTAGATAGGTGAATGATAACTGACTCGGGATCCAATTCTTGAGTTAATTCACCCTATAGACGGTCGATTTTCACGAATTCAACTGATAGTCAGATTGCATTTGAAGTTAGTGTTCCTCTTTAGATTAAACGTTAATTTCAGTAATTAATCCAATTGAAGCACGGTAAACAATTGCAACAATAAAATGATGGTTATGATCTAAAGGGTAACGTCTCACGAATATTTCCCTATTTTCTAGTTGGATTAATAATTCAAGAGGCTCTTCCAAATACCTACTTGAATCACAAATTTAAACTAGAGCATAATATGTAAAGCAATTAAAAATATAAAGCTCCTCCTTTGATTAAGCAAAATAAGAAATAATTCCATCAATACATATTAAATATCCATCAATTAATTCTAACAATTATCAAGAATCGAATCACTAATCAAGTTATTGATACACCGTATATCTCAACACCCTAATAGAAGTTACTCAATAGCAATGGAGTATGATATCCCAATGAGGTTCAAGAACAAAGAAAACATCAATTTTAATGTTTCGATACAAAGTCCCGTATTGCATCGATTGCAGGTTGAAATATTGATTAATTCTTGAGTCTTCTTGCCTTGGTTGGTTCTCCAATCTTTCGTAGGTCAAAAGTCCCTTCAAAATTGTATTTTTGTGTATTTATACCGTGTAGAAACAAGCTCGGATGAAACTACCCTTTCCTAGCCGAACTTGGAAATAGCTCTAACATTTTTGCACCATCGCACCGCGCCCGCTTGTGGGGAAATATAGAAAGCTCGAACTTTTTCCTGACAGACCACTTGTGCACTACCGCGCGGCGCCCCATGCGGCGCGGTAGTGGCTTTTTCTCAAAGTAAATTTGTTTGTTCACTTTTCTGACATTTAGACTTGGTCCTCGACCCCCTAACGTGATCTCGACTTAATTTCTTGGGATTCTACTCAGACTTCAAAGCTACAACTTGTTCGATTTCACTCCAAATTACCTAAATAGCTCAGAATCATTTCCTACAAGACATAAACATGTAATAAGTATAATTCACTATCATTTAAGCTCAAACACACGTAAAATGTAATAATTATAGTGCAATACTACGACTAAAACACGAGTTTATATCCTACCATCAATTAACACGGCTTACTCTATGATAATGGAACGGGAGAGCCAGAGGGCAGTTATACACACAAGTGTGACTATAGAGAATCCTAATGTTACTGCTCTTGTATATGCTAGAGGTAGATTTCATAAAAAACTCAGAAAAAATTTTAACCTCATCTGTGACTACTGCAAATACAACGGGCACACCAGAGAGGATTGTTTTAAATTGAATGATTATCTTGTTGATTTCGAGCATAAGAAGAAGGGAGGCACATTTCTTACCGCTAACTTTTGCAGGAAATAATGGTGGTTCTGGAATAACACAGGATTGCTAGTGCATACTACTGGTAGTCAGGACTCTTTTTCAACAACTAATTTTGCAGGTAACAACAGTGGATGATACTATGGTGATAGTGGCAAAAATCAGTTGATACCACCACCTCTCTCAGCACCCTTGATAAATGGAGATTTTGACTACTTAGTAGCGTATTTTAGCTTTTGTTTTAGTATAAAAGCATTGAGTTGTGTTCTCGAAACTGATGAAATGTGCAAAATTGCAGGAATATTGGGAGTTGGACTCAAGAGATAAAATCTGACTCAAAAAGGAGAAATCTAAACACAAGGCAATAAAAGGCACAAAAAGCACACAAAGTGCAGACCACAGAATTCCATTTGCGGCTGCAAACAATGAAAAAAATCCCAGCAGGCTATCTAGCAAACTGCGGAACGCACAAGAATTATGCCGCAAATGAAGAGCTGGATATCAACTTCAGAGGGTGTGCCAATTTCCAAACTCCAAGTCCCTCAAAATTGCGGAACCGCACAAGAATTGTGCGACCGCAGAAGAAGTGCCTTGCGGGCGCAAAAGTAAAGATGTGGACCGCAGACGCCGTAGTGCTAAATCTACGGACCACAGAAATATGGCCTCGCGACCACAGTTCAGAATTGTGCGGCTACAGAATCCTAGCTCCTGCAAGTTGAAGAATTATGCGGACAACACATGGAATTGTGCGACCGCAGAACCTCCCGAAGGGAATTTTTATCTGAAATTTTCAGCCTCATATTAATAGACGAATTTCATAAAATTAGGCCAAGTTGTGACATCTGCAAGTCATGTAGCCGTTTTTCTTTGCCTCTTTTAGAAGTTTTCTATATTTTGGAGTATTTTACTATAGATTTTATCATTTTAACATTACAATATGAGTTTAATTCTTATTTATTATTCTATTTCTTCAATTTCAAGCATGAGTAGCTAGTTTTTTACTAGGGTTGTGACCCAACCCTAATGTGTAAACCTTATGGTTATCTACTTTAGTGCTTGTTTATGATTGAGCGTTTAGTATTTAACCTTGTTCATGCTTTAATTTGTGGAATTAATGGTTGCATTCATGACTATTTGACTTAGTCTCTACTTGAGAAAGAAAGACATAGTCTAGAAAAATTTGGCTAACAAGAATTGGTTCAATCGATAGATTGATCAACCCAATTAAAGGATTCAACCTAGAGATAGTGATAACCCGACTTGAGCTATTATCAACCGTTTGGTGTGATACCCATTTGGACTTGAGAAAGCCAAATTAAGAAAAACCACTCTCTGACCGAGAGGTATTGAGTGGTAATTGAGAGTTGATAGCTATAATACATCCCGATCAACAAAACAAGCATTAAGATTTAAATCCCATTAGGCGAACACCTAGGTGATGGTCATAGCCCAAGGTTTTTTACAAACTTGAAAAACAACAAAAACAATTATCCCAGTCTTATTCTTTTATTTTGCAATCTTAGTTTTAAAATAGAAATAAAAACAAAACAAATTTGTGGAAGTGAAAATTAAGATAGTTCAAATGCACACATTATAATATATACTCCTAACTTCCATCTATCTCCTTGTGGATTCGACCCTGACTCTTCATTGGGTTACTATAATTGCAATCGACCGATTCATACCTTGTTTTGAGGTGTGTATTGTGCGCTCTAGGTAAACCCTACGTTACTCCAGAACAATACCAAAAAATCCTACAGATGCTTGGTAAAGATAATGAAGAAACATGCTCTGCTCAACCAGGAGCAACAATATATTTTCATTCATATCCAGCATAATTGATGATATGTGGATAATTGATATTGGAGCTACTAACTGTAACGACTCGACCGGTCGTTTTGAGCATTTGTAATTCACTTGATAGTTTACAGGAATGATTAGCTCCGTATGATGTATTATGACTTGTTTGAATCATCGATTTTGGTTTTCAAGTTATTCGAAATTGATTTGAAAAAATGATTCTCAACTAGGAAGCTTTAAATTGAAAAAGTTGACCAAGTTTGATTTTTTAGTATTTGACTTCATATTGGATTTTAGATGATTCTGTTAGCTTCGTTAGGTGAATTTGGACTTAGGAGCGTGTCCGAATTGTGATTTGGAGGTCCGTAGTTGAATTTGGCTTGAAAGGACGAAAATTGGATATTTTAAAAAGTTTGACCGCGAGTGGAATTTTTGATATCGGATTCGGATTTGGTTCCGGGAATTGAAATAGCTTCATTATGTCATTTGGGACTTGTGTGCAAAATTTGGGTTCATTCCAGGTTGGTTTTCTATGTTTTGGAATGACTTATGGAAGATAAAAAGTTGAAATTTTATCAAGTTTGATCTGGGATGAGATTTATTGTTTCCTTATTGTTATGTGTGATTTGAGGCCTTGAGTAGGTCCGCGTTGTGTTATGGGACTTTTTGGCATGTTCGGATGGGGTTCCGAGGGGTTCGGGCATGTTTCGGTTTGGTTTCGGACCATTTCATAGTTGCATGAGATTGTTGGTTTTTTGGTGTTTCAGCACTTCCCGATCGCGGATGGTGGGACGTGTTTGCGATGAGTATTTTGTTCAGAGCAACGGTTTTTTTTTCGTGTTCACGCTCCTTTGGTCGCGTTCACGATGGGTTGAAGTTGTGTTCTACATGTCCGCATCCATGGCTATGCGTTCGCTTAGTGTTGATCGGAGGACTGTCAGTGTTCTTCATCGCATTCACGAGGGTTTGACTGCAAATGCGTAGTGTAAAGTGAGGTAGTGTGGGTTTGTTCTTCATGAATGCGGGGCTTCTACCGCGTTCGCGTAAGAGGATTCTTGGGCAGAAGTATATAGTACTCTATTCGGGGGTTACAACCAGTTTTGTATTTTTGGAGCTATGGTATCACGACCCAAATTCCGAACCCTCGGGATCGTGATGGCGCCTAACACCATACTTGCTAGGCAAGCCAATGTTAGAAATTAATTAATCTTTCCTTTTAAAAGTTTACTTACACATAATAGAACAATTTAAAAATGAATACGGAATATAATATTTTCCAATAATTAACTTCATGAATAATAATCGAAGGAATAAACTGAACCACGAACTAAATATATAACTATATAACTACCCAGGGTCTGGTGTCACAATTCACGAACTATTAAAGAATACTACAAATAATTGGGCTGAAAGAAATGTATCTCTATTTTGAATTAAATAAAACAATATCAAAATAATAAAGGGAAGACTCCAGGAATCTGCGGACGCCAGCAGATCTACCTCGTATCTCCGTGCGAATGATATCAGCTACTACTTTCACCTAGCTCTGGCCGGTACCTGGATCTGCACAAGAAGTGCAGAGTGTAGTATCAGTACAACCGACCCCATGTATTGAGTAAGTGTCGAGCCTAGCCTCGATGAACTATTGACGAGGCTACGACGAGGCATTTAAAATGTAACCTGTGAACAATGTATAATAAATCAAGAAGGAAATTTTATACTAAACAAAACAATAATCTGTAGCAATAAATAAAATCACCCAGCCACCTTTTACAGGCCTCAGCTATAACCAATTATCACATAAGATTCCAACTTTAAAAAATTTCACTTTAAAATAACCGTAAGTGCATAATATGAGAAACAATAGAGTAAAACAGTAAGTTTTCAAATCATTGTGATCAAAATCAGTAAAACATAAATGTCCTCCCTTATTGCTCCTTGTTGCGGCGCGCAACCCGCTCCCACCTGTCCACCCTTATTGCTCCTCCCTATATATATCACCCTTATTTCTCATGTTGCGGCGTGCAACCCGATCCCACTTGTCCACCCTTATCACTCCTTGTTGCAGCATGCAACCCGCTCGCACCAGACAATCACATCACTTTATTTATAAAAGATTTCACAATTTAGGTCAAAGCCTTTCACAATATTTTTGTCTCAACAATTGTAAACAGAAAGTTGTACTACTCATAAACTTCACAAATCATCATTTCACAATAAACCCAACCGAAATATATAGTAAAACACTATCAACCAGCTGACTCTTTTATGTATCACAATGAAACCAAGGGAACAACCAACACTTCCAAAATACTTGAAACAATACTTACAACAAATTGAAGAAACCATGAAGACATCAAAGATCATAAAACATTTAAACCAGGGATCAATTAAATTGTAAACGGGGAATGGATCATGTTCATCAAGTAATTTGGTGGTGCATAGATATTCGTCACCTCACCTATACTGTCACGACCCAAAATTGGTTCAGGTCGTGATGGCACCTAACGGTGAGGTTAGGCAAGCCAACGTACAACTATAACAATAAAAGTGAGGAATATAATCAACGGTATGGGGTAAGCCCGTAGAAAAAAGCTGAACCACAACTAGGCCAAATGTATACAACCCCGAAACCCAACATTATTACAACAAGTGTGTGCCAGGACTAGTGTCACAGTGTCAACGGGCGACTACATAGATACAACAACTGAAATATATATACAAAATACAAGCCGCAGTCTGAAACAAAAGACTGAGCAAAATGAAACTAGAAGGCTCCAGAGGTGCTGTCAGGATGACGCCAGGAAGACAGCTCACCGTATGGGGCGACACCGCGATCAATACCTATCAACATACGGACGGATTTCAACACCTGCACAATCAAGTACAGAAAAAGAAAGAAAGTGCAGCATGAGTACATATAATCAAATATGTACCTAGTGAGTATCCCGTCTAAACTCGTAAAGAGTAGTGACGAGAGGTAGAATACATAATCACTAAGGTCCAGTACATAAATAAATAAATAAGGTACATGCTGAGAAATAAATCATGTGAGGAGGTACTTCAAGTATAATGACATGTAATCAACAAACAAGTAACTGACCTCAGACATAACCTTCCTTAGTAAGATGATCGTATGTTTCACTTGTTTTCTTTCAATAACTGAAATGTCTTATCTTTATTCTCAACTGTTCATTTTCCAGTACTCAGTATTGTTTCTCA
>MDKH01163135.1:0-21309 GCA_005239495.1 Nicotiana undulata | reverse complement strand
TATGCGATCGCAGGTAGAGGTTTGCGATCGCGGAACACTAGGACGTCACATAATGCGATCGCGTGTCGAAGGAATGCGATCGCGGAAGGGACCTGGACAGACCTATACGATCGCGGAGCAAGGGATGCGATCGCAGAGAAGAAAAAACCAGACACCAGAAACCTACAACAACACACCAGATTTTCTAACTTTTTACACCCCGTTAGCTACTCGAAACTCACCCGAGCCCTCGGGGCTCAAAACCAAAAACACACACGACTCCCAATACATCCTACAGACTCATTCAAGCTTTTAAATCATAAAAATATCATCAAAAACCATGAATCAAACCTCAAGATCCAATTAATCAAACTTAAGAACTTTAAAATTCTAGAATTCACTTCAATACGCCGAACCGGCCTAAACTGCTCGGAACGACTTCAAACTTTGCAGACAAGTTATAATTAACACCACGGAACTATTCCCGGTCTCGGAATCTCATTCGGACCTCGGGAACATAACACTACTTTCCAAGCCACATTTCTAGTTCTTTAAAACCTCAAAGTCTCATTTTTGATCCGAAACCACTCATTTCAAGTCCGTTTTACACCAAATTTCACAGATAAGTCACATAACATATAATAAACATGTTCCGGGATCCGGAACCATAATACGGGCCCGACAACATGGTTTTCACATAATTATTCATTATCAAAATCTTTTATTATTTTCAGAAAATAATTTTTTAAAAAAAATTCATTTCTCGGGCTTGGGACCTCGGAATTTGATTCCGAGCATATGCCCAAGTCCCATATTTTCCTACGGACCCTCCAGGTCTGTCGAATCACGGGTCCGGGTCCGTTTACCAGAAATATTGACCAAAGTCAACTATATTCATTCATTAATTATCAAAACTCATTTTCATCAACTTTTCACATAATAACTTCCCGGCTACACGCCCGGGCTGCGCACGCATTACGAGGTGAGACTAACGGAGGCTCTCGGAGCGTTGGAACACAGATACAGCTTAAATTATGTAAGATGACCTTTTGGGTCATCACAATCTCCACCTCTAAAACAAACGTTCGTCCTCGAACGGACATAGAAAAATACCTGAGTCTGAGAATAGATGGGGATAACGACTCCTCATATCGGACTCGGACTCCCATGTAGCTGCCTCGGCAGGATGACCCCTCCACTGAACACGGACCGAAAGATAACTCTTCGATCTCAACTGTCGAACCTGCCTATCTAATATGGCTACTGGCTCCTCCTCATAAGTCAGATCCTTGTCCAATTGGACACCGCTGAAATCAAGAACATGAGACGGATCTGCAATATACCTCCGGAGCATAGATACATGAAAAACTGGATGCACTGCTGATAAATGCGGTGGCAAGGCAAGTCTGTAGGCCACCTCTCCTACCTTGTCCAAAATCTCAAATGGACCAATATACCTAGGGCTCAACTTGCCCTTCTTTCCGAATCTCATCACGCCTTTCATAGGCGACACTCGCAGGAACACCTGATCTCCTATCATGAAAGCCAAATTTCCGAACTCTACGGTCTGCATAGCTCTTTTGCCTGGACTGAGCTGTACGAAGCCTATCCTGAATAATCTTCACTTTATCCAAAGCATCCTGGACTAACTCGGATCCCAATAACCTAGCCTCTCCGGGCTCGAACCATCCGCTTGGAGACCGACATCGCTTACCATACAACGCTTCATATGGAGCCATCTAAATGCTCGACTGGTAACTGTTGTTGTAGGAAAACTATGCTAACGGTAAGAACTGATCCCATGAACCACCGAAATCAATAACACATGCCCGCAACATATCCTCTAAAATCTAAATAGTGCGCTCGGACTGTCCGTCCGTCTGAGGATGAAATGCTGTGCTCAATTCGATCTGTGTACCCAACTCTCGCTGGAATACCCTCCAGAAATGGGAGGTAAACTGAGTACCTCGGTCTGATATAATAGATAGGGGCACGACATGTCCCCTCGTGCATATATATATAAATATCAATACTCGGCACGACATGTCCTCTCGTTCATAACAATAACATCTTCCCTCTTCCTTACCAGAACAGTATAAATGTCAATGGCAAGGGAATTTTAATATAATAGAAATGCAAGGCAAATAATGCTCAACGAGGGGTACATATCAATCTTAAACACACAGTTGCCCGGCAAGGGTCTCAGCTATACCAATCTCAACAGAGTATCTTCGACAACAAATATTCATCCTCAATAACAATTTACGTCTCACTCTTTCACCACAACAACAACATACTATTACAAATAATGACAATTTCATAATATAAAAGACATGGAAGAAAAGCTACGATTACTATCACGTTAGACTCACGGTCATGCCAGACTCTCATCACATAGGTACTCATCACTATACCTATGCAACGAACATGCTTAACAAGTAAACACATAACAAACAATACCTATTCCCTCACCGAAGTTAGGCAAGTCACTTACCTCGAGTCCAAAATAGAGCGATCAACCCTCTAACACCGCCTTTCCTTTATAATCCGGCTCCGAAACAATATTATCTAGATATATTCAACTCAAGTATATCAATAACAACTCAATAACTCAAACCCATAGCCTAATTACCGGGCCCACGTAGTTGAAACTCGAGGTTCGTACAAAAACCCGATCACCCATGACCCCACGATTAAGAATATACAATTTGTTTTAAGATTCGACCCCAAATTGGGGTTGAATCACCCAAAAATCCCAAAAACCCTACTCTACCTAAAATCCCTAATTCCTACTTTGATTCCATGTTTTTAGCCCTAGATTCTAGTGATTGATGAAGGAAAATGGTAGAGATTAGAGTTAGGATCACTTACCCAAGTTGCTATGGAAGAAAACTTGCTTGAGGATCGCCTATGGGGTCTTGGAGAGGAAGAAGATGGTGAAAAAGTGATAAATCCCGTAATAGTATTCTGTTTTTGACTAAGGAATTAACTGGGCGATTTTATTCATCGCGATCGCAAGAAGAGGGCTGCGATCGCGGAGAGTCTGGTCCTAACTCACTGCGATCGCAGAAGAGGAGTCGCGATCGCGGAGCACAACTTAGCTGACCCTATGCGATCGCAGGTAGAGGTTTGCAATCGCGGAACACTAGGACGTCACATAATGCGATCGCGGGTCGAAGGAATGCGATCGCGGAAGGGACCTGGACAGACCTCTGCAATCGCGGAGCAAGGGATGCGATCGCAGAGAAGAAAAAACCAGACACCAGAAACCTGCAACAACACACCAGATTTTCTAACTTTTTACACCCCGTTAGCTACCCGAAACTCACCCGAGCCCTCGGGGCTCAAAACCAAAAACACACACGACTCCCGAAACATCATACGAACTTGTTCAAGCTTTTAAATCATCAAAATATCATCAAAAACACATAATTAAACCTCAAAATCCAATTAATCAAACTTAAGAACTTTAAAATTCTAGAATTCACTTCAATACGCCGAACCGGCCTAAACTGCTCGGAACGACTTCAAACTTTGCAGACAAGTTATAATTAACACCACGGAACTATTCCCGGTCTCGGAATCTCATTCGGACCTCGGGAACATAACACTACTTTCCAAGCCACATTTCTAGTTCTTTAAAACCTCAAAGTCTCATTTTTTATCCGAAACCACTCATTTCAAGTCCGTTTTACACCAAATTTCACAGATAAGTCACATAACATATAATAAACCTGTTCCGGGCTCCGGAACCATAATACGGGCACGACAACATGGTTTTCACATAATTATTCATTATCAAAATCCTTTATTATTTTCAGAAAACAGTTTTCTTTAAAAATTCATTTCTCGGGCTTGGGACCTCGGAATTCGATTCCGAGCATATGCCCAAGTCCCATATTTTCCTACGGACCCTCCGGGTCCATCGAATCACGGGTCCGGGTCTGTTTACCAGAAATGTTGACCAAAGTCAACTATATTCATTCATTAATTATCAAAACTCATTTTCATCAACTTTTCACATAATAGCTTCCCGGCTACACGCCCGGGCTGCGCACGCATAACGAGGTGAGACTAACGGAGGCTATCGGAGCCTCGAAACACATATACAACTTAAATTATGTAAGATGACCTTTTGGGTCATCACATCGGGACTCAGATGGTCCGAAGACTGCCTTCCGTACTAGATATGGTCATTATCAGTTCCTTGTGATTTCCTTTGGCTTGACTAATGCCCCATAAACGTTTATGGATTTGATGAACCGGGTGTTCAGGCCTTATATTGATTCTTTTGTTATTGTCTTCATTGATGACATCTTAATCTACTCACGTAGCTTGGGTGAGCACGAGCAGCATTTGAGAGTGGTGCTCCAGACCTTACGGGAACAGAAGTTGTATGCTAAGTTCTCCAAGTGTGAGTTTTGGTTAGATTCTGTGTAATTCTTGGGACATGTGGTATCCGGAGAGTGTATCAAGGTAGATCCTAAGAAGGTTGAGGCAGTTTAGAGTTGGCCACGTCCCACTTCAGCGACAGAGATCAAGAGTTTCTAGGGATTGGCAGGTTATTATCGCCGATTTGTGGAGGGCTTTTCATCCATTGTAGCCCCTCTGACTAGACTGAACCAGAAGGGAACCCCATTTCGATGGTCCAACGAGTAAGAGGTGAGCTTTCAGAAGCTCAAGACAGCTTTCACCACGACACCAGTGCTAGTGCTGCCTTCCGGTTCGGGGATGTATATAGTTTATTGCGACGCTTCGCGCGTTGGCTTGGGATGTGTATTGATGTAGGATGGATGAGTTATTGCATATGCATCACATGATCTGAAGGTTCATGAGAAGAACTACCCTGTGCACGATTTGGAGTTGGCAGCGATTGTTCATGCTCTTAAGATTTGGAGGCATTACTTGTATGGAGTGTCTTGTGAGGTTTATACCGACCATTGCAGTTTGCAGCACTTGTTCAAGAAGAGGGATCTTAATTTGAGGTAGCATAGATGGCTTGAGTTGTTGAAGAACTATTACATCACTATTATTTATCATCCGGGCATGGAGTATGGGAAGCCTGGCATTCATTTCGGCGGAGGAGAGGCTAATAGCTTTGGTCATCTAGTCCTTGGCTAATAGACTTGTGAGGCTGGATAATTCAGAGCCCAACCGAGTTCTTGCATATGTTGTCGCTCAGTCTTTATTATTGGGACATATAAAGGCTCGGTAGTTAGATGATCCGCATTTGGAAGTCCTCAAGGAGACGGTACTACAGGGTGGTGCCAAGGAGGTTTCTATTGGCAGGGATGGTTTTCTGCGACTTCAAGGTCAACTATGTGTTCCTAATGTTGATGGCCTGAGGGAGAGGAATCTAGAGGAGGCACAGAGTTCACGGTATTCTATTCATCCAGGTGCTACGAAGATGTATCGTGACGAGGAAGAACCACTGGTGGCGGCGGATGAAGAAAGACATAGTGGAGTATGTGGCTAGATGTCTAAATTGCCAACATGTTAAGTATGAGTACCAGAGCCTAGGAGGCCTACTCCAGCAGATGCCTATACCTTAGTGGAAATGGGAGCGCATCACTATGGACTTCGTAGTTGGGTTGCCACGGACTTTGCAGAACTTTGATGCGGTTTGGGTTACTGTAGACATGTTAACCAAGTCGGCGCACTTCATTCTAGTAGCCACTACTTATACTTCATAGAGGTTGGCCCAAATCTACATTCGGGAGATAGTTCGGTTACACGGTGTGCTTGTGTCCTTCATATCAGACAGAGGTCCTCAATTCACCTCGCATTTCTGGAGAGCCGTACAGAGTGAGTTGGGCACATGTGTAGAGCTCAACATAGCATTTCATCCTCATACCTACCGGCAGTCGGAGCGGACAGTTCAGATATTGGAGGACATGCTCAGAGCATATGTGATTGACTTTGGAGGTCAGTGGGATCAGTTCTTGCCCTTGGCCGAGTTTTCTTACCATAACAGCTATCAGTCCAGCATTGAGATGGACCCATTTGAGGCTTTATATGGTCGGCATTGTCGTTCTCCCATCGGGTGGTTTGAGCCTAGCGAGGCTAAGTTATACGGTACTGATCTGGTAAAGGTGCCTTGGAGAAGGTAAAGTTAATTCAGGAGAGACTTTGCACGGCACAGTCCAGACAAAAGAGTTACGCTGATTAGAAGGCGCGTGATGTATCATTTATGGTCGGCGAGAAGGTTCTCTTAAAAGTCTCACCGATGTTACTTCACATCCTGCCTTGGCCGAAAATGCCGCCTACACCCCTCAAGAAGCCTTTTGCGACTTTTTGGATGAGAAACAAAGTGAACTTGACCCTTGTACCCCTAAATGAGACTTCCCATACTTGATTTTATTGATTTATGACTTGCCGGGATGGTTGGTTCGGGATTTGGAAGAGTTTGGGTTGGAATTGAAACACTTGGTTCCTTAAGGTTGGCCTAAAAGGCCAAGTTTGACTTCGATCAACATTTTAAGTAAATGACCTTGGAATTGGTATCTGAAGGTTCCAATAGGTTCGTATGATGATTTCAGACTAGGGCGTATGTCCAGAACGTGTTTTAGATGACCCGGGGGACATTTCGGTGCCAAATAGTGAAAATTGGATTCTTGAAGTTTCTTAAGTTCTATATTGTGGTTTGGAACGTGTTTTGATGATATCGAGATCCAAACGGAATTCTGAGACCAAGAATAGTTCTGTAATATCATTTAAGACTTGAACACAAATTTTGGTGTCATTCCGAGTAGTATAAGTACGTTTCGGCATGTTGGAAGTATATTTAAGAACTTAAAGTTCATAAGTTTGATTCAATTTGTTTTAGGGTGTGATTCGTGGATTTAATGTTGTTTCGGGCATTCCGAAGGTTCGAGTGAGTCCTTTTTATGATTTGGAACTTGTTGGTATGTTTGGACGGGGCCTCGGGGGCCCTTGATGCCATTCAGACGTCGCGCGAGGCGAGTCCAAGCTCAAAGTGAGCTGTTGGTGCACCAGTTCTAGTGCAACTGCACCTGCGGTTGGCCACCCGCAGGTGCGAGACCGCAGAAGCGGTCGACCCCTCTTAGGTGCGGCTCAAGGGGAGGAACCCCGGACCGCAGATGCGGACCTAGCCAGCCGGCCAAACTCCACAAATGCGGTCCCCTAACTGTTGAAGGAAGTGCCTTCATTTAATACGGGAATCGCTAAAGAAAGTGCCTTCATTTAATACGGGAAATGTGTCATTTTAGACATATTTCATTCATTTCTTGGGAGATTTGGGAGCTTCCTAAGGAGAGATTTCAACCTAGCATTGTGACGTAAGTTATTTCTACTTAATGTGAGTTTAATACTTGGTTTTATGGGTAGATTAACACATAAAGATTAGTGAAAATTATGGGTTTAGAGTAAAACCTAGGGTTTTAATAAAACTAAGATTTAATCACGAAATTAGTTATGGAATCTAGTAAAAATCATATATTATTGATTCTAAGGTTATGGATAACAACTTTCCTCAAGAAATTCCGAAATCCGAGCACGTGGGCCCCGGGGTGAATTTTAGGAATCTTGCCTTTGGGGTTGGATAATCACTTTAATAGCTATAATGAACTTGTAAGCCTATAATGATTGGTTTTTATGATATTTGAATAGTTTCGGATTGTGCGGCTCCGGTTTGAGGGTTTGAGAGCATTATTGAGTTGGAAGTAGGCTCGAAATGAGGTAAGTCTCTTTTCTAACCTTGTAAGAGGGAATTGTCCCCATATGTGAAGTAATCAATTATGTGCTACTATTTGTGGGGGTCTACGTACGCATGAGGTGACGAGAGTTCCTGCGTAGTTACTATCATGCTTAAGTTCGGGTAGCCTAGGACCCAAAAGCATGCTTACTTTCTATACTTGAAACTTTATTGTAAATTCAACTTGCTTAGATCATATCAATTTGGTAAATAAATTCTAATAGATTGAACAATATAGTCATGTTACAACTAAATAGTAGTTATAGGAATTATATTATATAGATGATATCTATAGGAAGTTAATATCCACTAAACAATAATGGTGTCATGACCCAAATCTCCCTCCATAAGATGTCGTTATGGAACCTAGTCTCTACGACTAGGTAAGCCTAACAAATTGCGGAATAATAGAAATGAAAACAAAAATTTAACAAGAGGACTGCAACAGATAACTACAAAATGATAAAGTGTCGCTCGGTATGTACAAGCAACCTAGTACTAGAGTATACACAACGTTCCCAAAATTCGTTAATCAAAAGTCACAAGCTACAAAAGAAAACTAGTATATCTATACACTAGTGTCTAAGAAAGTACGGAAAGATGGGAATATAAGGGGACTCCAATGTCTGCGGACGAGGAAGATGTATCTTGAAATTTCCGTACATCAACAAGCACTCTCAGCTAATAGCGGGGCTGATAGGAAGTACCTGGATATGCACACAAAACATGTGCAAAAGAGAAGCATGAGTACACCACAATGGTACCCAGTAAGTTCCAAGCCTAACCTCGTTAAAGTAGTGACGAGGTCAAGTCCGGGCCCTACTAGGATATACTAATAAGACAAATGATATAATAAAATGAAGAAAGACGTAGAATTTAACAGAAAGAATGCACAGAGAAATAACAACACAACACAAGGAGATAAACAACAAGGGCGCTCCCGAGATACCGTCTCGTAGTACCAAAAGTAAATACTCAACACGGGATCTCCCGAGATACCGTCTCGTAGTCCCAAATGTAAAAGTGCAGGGGGATCTCCCGAGGTACCGCCTCGTAGTCCCAAAAGTAAATATGCAGGGGGATCTCCCGAGGTACCGCTTTGTAGTCCCAAAAGTAAAATGTGCAGGGGGATTTCCTGAGGTAGCGCCTTGTAGTCCCAATAGAAAACACACAGCTCCAATCGGTGGAAAAAGCAATTAACAACAAGAATTCTACAGCTAAGGTTGATACAAATCATTGTAAGGCAGGAATGCAACTAAACATGCTACACAGATTTCAAATAAACATTTAAGACACGTAGACATGTGAAATTAGTCTAAACAGTTAACTACACATGCTGGTATAACTCCATTAAGGTGTAACGGGCTACTACTTAGTGAAAACTGGATTTTAAAACAATTAGCTCATGTACGCACTCGTCACCTCGTGTACACGACACTCACATGTCACAACAGCACAAAATCCTAAAGGGATTCCCCCCCACAAGGTTAGGCAAGCCACGTACTTCGAAGTTCGAACCAAGCTCAATCAATCAATAAGAATGGCCTTTCCTCGATTATTCGACTCCGAATGGCCCAAATCTAGCCAAATACATATACAAACCATAAATACAACTATAATAGACTAATCTAATTAATCAAATCAAGACTTTAACAAGAATTTCAAAAATCTCCCCAAAAAGTCTACCCGGCCCCATGTCTCGGAATCGAGTAAAAGACACAAAATACGAACACCCATTCACCCACGAGTTCACTCGTACTAAAATTACTCAAATCCGACGTCAAAATCCCAATCAAAACTCAAATATTTGGTTGGAGAACTTTTCCCAATTTTCTCAACCCAAATCCGAAATTAAAGGGTGAAAATAATGATAGATTAGTGAGATATAATCAAAAACATGTGAAGAATCATTATCCAATCGATGCCTCTAAAAATCCTTCTAAATTTCAACAAATCCGAGCTCTCTATCTCAAGTTATGTTAAAAATGGCTAAACCCTCAATTTTGAAATGTTATATTCTGCCCAGTGATCCCTTCTACGCGAACGTGGAAGAACCCTCGCGTTCGCGGAGAACAAAATTGCTTCAGTCCAAAAGTCTTCATCGCAAACACGACGGCCTAATCGCGAACGCGAAGCTTGCTCAGCTCAAACCTACGCGAACACGGGACCATCATCGCGAACGCGTAGGCAAATTGCTTGGACACTTAGTTGACCAATTATCTCTACGTGAACCAGGACCCTCATCGCAAACTCATAGATTTGTTACCTCAGAGCTTCGAGAACGCGGGACCTTTGAAACCAGCCGTCTTGTCTCCAATTCCTCTTCGCAAACTCGGAACTCCCCTCACGAACACGAAAAAGGAAACCAGCAATTGGAAACACCAGGAGTTTCTACAACTTCAACAAGTCCTAAAATCGATCTGTTAACCACCCGGAATCCACTCGAGGCCCTCGAGACTTCAACCAAACATACCAACATGTCTTATAACACCATACGAACTTAGTTGAGCCCCCAAATCAATCAAACAATGCCAAAAACACGAATCACCCTCCAATTCAAACTTAATGAACTTTGAAACTTCAAACTTCTAAGTCCAAAGTAACCCAATGGAGCTAACGGAACTGACAAAACTTCATTCCGGAGTCGTCTTCACACAGTTCCAACTACAATCAAAATCCTAGAACTTAAGCTTCCGATTTAGGGACCAAGTGTCCCGAATCACTCTGAAACCACAAACACAACCTCCCGGCAAGTCACATAAGGGGGAAACAGTAAATAGGGGATCGGGGCTAATACTCTCAAATGACCGTCGGGTCGTAACATCTCCCCCTCTTAAACTAATCGTTCATCCTTGAATGAGTATAGAGACACACCCGAAGTGGTGAAAAGATGAGGATAAAGGTTGATCATGTTCAGTCTCCCAAGTCGCCTCCTCTACCGGCCGACCCCTCCACTGAACCTTTATTGAAGCAATGTTCTTTGACCTCAGCTTTCGCACTCGCCTGTCCAAAATAGTCACCGGCCCCTCAACATAAGATAAATTCTTGTCCAACTGGACTGAGCTGAAAATTAACACATGAGACGGATCACTGTGATACTTCCAAAACACAGAAACATGGAATACCGGATGAACTCCTGCTAGGATGGGAGGCAAGGCAAGATAATAAGCAACCTCCCCAACACGTCGCAACACCTCGAATGGGCCAATAAACCTTGGGCTCAACTTTCCCTTCTTTCTGAACCTCATAACACCCTTAATGGGTGACACCTAGAGCAGCACCCGCTCTCCAACCATGAATGCAACATCGCGAACCTTCCGATCCACATAACTCTTATGTCTACACTGGGTTGTGCGAAGTCGGTCCTGAATCACCTTAAAGTTCTCCAGAGCATCCTGAACCAAGTCTGTACTCAATAACTTAGCCTCGCCCGGCTCGAACCAACCCACTAGAGACCGACATCGCCTACCATACAGAGCCTCATACGGTTCCATCTGGATGCTCGACTGATAACTGTTGTTGTAAGCAAACTTCGCAAGTGGAAAGAACTAATCCCAAGAACCTCCAAACCCCATCACACATGCACGGAGCATATCCTCAAATATCTGAATAGTGAGATCGGACTGTCCGTCTTTCTGAGGGTGAAATATTGTGCTCAACTCCACTCGAGTACCCAACTCATGATGTACGGTCCTCCAGAACCATGATGTAAACTGTGTACCCTGGTCAGAGATGATAGATATCAGTACGCTAGGAAGTCTGACGATCTTGCGAATATAAACTCAAGCCAGCTGCTCAGAAAAATAGGTAGTCATAACAGGAACGAAATAAGCTAAATTGGTCAGCCTATCCACAACCACCTAAACTGTATCAAACTTTCGCTGAGTCCGTGGAAGCCCAACAACGAAATCCATAATGATCCGCCCATTTACATTTTGGGATCTCTAACTTCTGAAGTAATACACCTGGTCGTTGATGCTCATACTTTACATGCTGGCAATTTAGGAACCAAGCTACATATTCCATTATGTCCTTATTCATTCTTCTCCACCAATAATGTTTCCTCAAGTCCTGATACATCTTCGCGGCACCCGGATGAATGAAGTATCGCGAACTGTGAGCCTCCTGGAGAATCAACTCACGCAATACGTCTACATTGGGCACACATAGCCTACCTACATCATGCACCATATCTCCAATAGTGACCCCCTTAGCATCACTGCGCTGCACAGTGTCCCTAAGGACAAGCAGATTGGGGTCATCATAATGACGCTCCCTGATACGATAATAAAGAGAAGACTGAGAGACCACACAAGACAACACTCGACTCGGATCGAAATATCCAATCTAACAAACTGGTGCCGGGACATCAAACGCCAATGACCTCTCTGATGTTGGTAGATATGATAAGCTCCCCAAACTCTCCGTCGGACGACTGAAGGCATCAGCTACCATATTGGCCTTCCTGGGATGGTACAAAATGGTGATATCATAATCCTTAAGCATCTTCAACCACCTCTGGTGACTCGGTAAAGATCCTTTCTGATTGAACAGATGCTGCAAACTCTGGTGATTGGTTTAGATCTCACAAGGGACACCGTACAAATAGTGTCGCCAAATTTTCAAGGCATGAACAATAGTTGCTAACTCAAGGTTGTGGACTTAATAGTTCTTTTCATGCACCTACAGCTACCTGGACGCGTAGGAAATCACCCTATGTCCTTCTTCATTCTCCTCCACCAATATTGTTGCCTCAAGTCCTAATACATCTTCGCGGCCCGTGAACTGTGAGCCTCTTAGAGAATGAACTCACGCAATCCGTCTACATTGGGCACACATAGCCTGCCATGCATCATCAATGCACCATCATCTCCAATAGTGACCTCCTTACCATCACCGTGCTGGATTGTGTCCCTAAGGACAAGCAGATTGGGGTCATCATATTGATGCTCCCTGATACGATCATAAAGAGAAGACCGAGAGACCATACAAGTTAACGCTCGACTCGGCTCAGAAATATCCAATCTAACAAATTGGTTGGCTAAGTCCTGGACATCTAACAGAAATGGCCTCTCTACTGTTGGTAGATATGCTAAACTCCCTAATCACTCTGCCCGGCGACTCAAGGCATCGGCCACCACATTGGCCTTCCCGGGATGATACAAAATGGTGATATCATAATCCTTAAGTATCTCCAACCACCTCCGCTTACGCAAGTTAAGTTCCTTATGTTTAAACAGATGCTGCAAACTCCGATGATCGATTTATATCTCACAAGGGACACCGTACAAATAGTGCCGCCAAATCTTCAAGACATGAGCAATAGCTGCTAACTCAAAATTGTGGACATGATAGTTCTTTTCATGCACCTTCAGTTTCCTGGACGCGTAGGCAATCACCCTACTGTCCTGCATCAATACAGCGCCGAGGCCAGTCCGCGACACATCACAATATACAGTAGATGATCCTGAACCTATACGTTGTACCAATACTGGGGTTGTAGTCAAAGTTTTCTTGAGCTTTTGAAAGCTCTCCTCACACTCCTCTATCCACCTGAATGGAGCACCCTTCTGGGTCATCCGGGTCATAGGTGCTACAATAGATGAGAAACCCTCTACAAATCAACAGTGATAACCCGCCAAACCAAGAAAACTCCGGATCTCCGTAGCTGAGGATGGTCTAGGCCAACTCTGCACTACTTCCACCTTCTTCGAATCCACCTTGATCCCATCACTCGACACCACATGACCCAAGAATGCCACTAAGTCTAGCCAAAACTCACGCTTTGAAAATTTTACATATAACTTCTTTTCTCTCAAGGTCTGAAGCTTAGTCCTCAGGTGCTGCTCATGATCCTCCTGAGTTGGGGAGTACACTAGAATGTCGTCAATAAACACAATGACGAAATACACTGTGAATAAAATGCATAAATGTTGTTGGGGCGTTGGTCAGCCCAAATGACATCACAAGGAACTCGTAGTTGACCATACTGAGTCCTGAACGCAGTCTTCGGGATATCTGGCTCCCGAATCTTCAACTAATGATACCTTGAATGTAAGTCAATCTTGGAAAACACTTTGCCACCCTGTAACTGATCAAATAGGTCATCCATACGAGGCAATGGATACATGTTCTTCATTGTAACTTTGTTCAACTAGCGATAATCAATGCACATATGCAGAGAACCATCCTTTTTCTTCACAAACAAGACCGGAGCACCCCAAGGTGACACACTAGGCCAAATGAAGCCCTTACCAAGAAACTCCTATAACTGCTCCTTCAACTCATTCAACTCATGAGGAGCCATACGATATGGAGGAATAGAGATGGGCTGAGTGACCGGCAACAAATCAATGCCAAAGTCATTATCTTTGTCGGGCGGCATGCCCGAAAGATCAGTAGGAAATACATCTAGAAAATCCCTCACTACTGGGACTGACTCAACTTTAGGGGTATCAATACTGACATCTATCACATAAGCTAGATACGCGTCACACCCCTTCTCAACCATTCGTTGAGCTTTAAGAAATGAAATAACTCTACTGGGAGTATACTCTAAGGTACCCCTCCACTCTTATCGTGGTAGTCCTGGCATAGCCAGCCTCACGGTCTTGGCGTGACAATCAAGAATTGCTATCAAAATCTACCATACTGAGCAATAATAAGTTGTCTCAGGTCTCAAAACCACTAAGAACAACCAAAAATTACCGATACACACGGTCAACAATAATAAAATCACCCATAGGTGTAGACACATAAACAGGAAAACTCAAAGAATCAAGTGATACGCCCAAATACGGGACAAAATAAGAGGACATATAAGAATAAGTGGAGCCTGGATCAAATAAAACTGACACATCTCTCTGACAGACCAGAACAATACCTGTAATGACAGAGTCGGAAGCAACTGCCTTTGTACCAACAGGAAGATCATAATATCTTTCCTGGCCTCCCCCTCTAGGCGACCTCCACCTTGAATTGGCTGAGCAAGTGGGGCAGTAGTTGGTGTTGTAATCATAGCCTGAGGACCCGATGGAGCACGCGGTGCTTGAGAAGTCTGTGGAGGTTCACCCCTCCTAAGTCTTAGGCAACCCCTCACCATATGGAAAATGTCTCCACACTGAGAGAAAGCTCTCGAATGGCGTGGCTGTTGTGGCTTGCTCGGGCCAGGTCAGCTAGACTGACCTCTAAAAGAACCTTGTGCATGAGGTGCACTAGATACTGGCAGTGCATAATAAGGATCCTAGGCCTAGAAGGGGCCGGAATACCACTGGCGGCTGGAAGTGCTGAATGAACAGGAAGACTCACACAACCCCTACCATGTCGAACTGCAGCTGGGGAACGAGTACCACTATAAGTGCCAGACTCTTGATACTTCTTGGCCTCCCTCTCATCTCTCTCCTAAGAAATCATACCTTCTAATCTCTTAGCAATATTCACAACTTGCTGGTACGAAATCTCCATCTCCAACTCCCGAGCCATGTTAAGCCTGACACTGGGGTGGAGTCTCTTGATAAACCGATAGACCCTCTCTCGAACTATAGCAACCAAGGATGGTGCATATCGGGCCAAATTATTGAAGCGAACTGCATACTTTGACACAGTCATAGAACCCTAGCGAAACTGCTCAAATACCGCACGACATGCGTCTCTGAGACTCTAGGGAACACATACTATGAAGAACATGTCCAAGAACTGAGTCCATGTAAGTGAAGATGCCTCAATCGGACTACCCAACTCATAAGAACGCTACCACTAATATGTTTCTCCTCTAAGATGGAATGTAGTACAAGAAACCCCACTCGACTCTGCTACACCCATAGTACGGAGAATACGGTGACACTCTTCCAGGAAACCCTGGGCATCGTCTAACGCCAATCTACTGAAGGTAGGAGGGTGGTACTTCTTATACCTCTCAAGTCTAAGTTACTCCGCCTCAAAAGCTGCTGCCCTAACCTCGGGCTGAACTGGAGCTAACAGTTGTATCGGTATGATCTCTGGAACATGGTCGACCTGAACCCGCTTCTATGGGGTATGGGCGGTGGGAGTCTGTGCTCCTCCCCTGGCTTGAGATATGGCAAGAGAAAGTGGAATCAATCCAGCTTGAGCCAAGGTGTTGAACATGCTCAGAAATTGGACTAGAGTATCCTGGAGGGATAGTGCAGCAACAAGTACCTCAGGTGACTGCCCTCCAACTGGAGCTACTGGGGGCTCCTCTGTAGCAGCTCGTGCGGGTGCTCTAGCTGCACCACGTGGATGTCCTCGGCCACTACCCTGGCCCCGGCCTCTCGCGACTCTAGCAGGGGGCGCGGGTGTCTGGTCATCATATCTGTCCGTACGTGTCCTCACCATCTATGAGAGAATACAAGACAGAAGTTTAGAATTTCGAAGTCAACAATTTCGCACGACAAGGAATCAAAGAAGCGTAATTTTCCTAACAGTTCCATAGCCTCCCGAAGATAAGTACAGACGTCTCTGTACCGATCAGCAAGACTTTACTAAACTTGCTTGTGAGTCATGACACCTATGAATCTAGAGCTCTGATACCAACTTATCACGACCCAAATCTCCCTCCGTAAGATGTCGTGACAGCACCTAGTCTCTACAACTAGGTAAGCCTAACAAATTGCGGAATAATATAAATGAATACAAAAATTTAACAACAAGAGTGAAGTAGATAACTATAAATGATAAAGTGTCGCTCGGCATATAAAAGCAACCTAGTACTAGAGTATACACAACAGTATTAAAGCCTGATAATCATAAGTCACAAGCTACAGAAGAAAACTAGTATCTCTATACACCAGAGTCTAAGAAAGTACGGAAATGGAGGAATAGAAGAGGGCTCCGAGGTCTGCGGACTCGGCAGATGTACCTTGAAGTCTCTGTACAGCAGCAAGCACTCTCATCTAAGAGCCGGGATGATAGGAAGTACCTGGATCTGCATACAAAACATGTGTAGAAGAGTAGCATGAGTACATCACAACGGTACCCAGTACATGGCAAGCCTAACCTTGGTAGAGTAGTGATGAGGTCAGTCTCAGGCCCTACTGGTATATAATAATAAAACAGATGATATAATAAAATGAAGAAAGACGAAGCATCTAACAGAAAGAATTCACAGAGAAATAATAACACATCACAAGGAGATAAACAACAAGGGCGCTCCCAAGATACCATCTCGTAGTCCCAAAAGTAAATATGCAACAGGGGATCTCTCGAGATACCGTCTCGTATTCCCAAAAGTAAATATGCAAGAAGATCTCCCGAGGTATCGCCTCGTAGTCTCAAAAGTAAATGTGCAGGGGGATATCCCGAGGTACCGCCTCGTAGTCCCAAAAGTAAATATGTAGGGGGATCTCCCGAGGTACCGCCTCGTAGTCCCAAAAGTAAACACACTGCTTAAATCTGTGGAAAAAGAAATTAAAAGAAAGAATTCTACATCTAAGGTTGATACAAATCAAGTAAGGTATGAATTCAACTAAACATGCTGCACAGATTTCAAATAAGCAGTTAAGACACGTGGACATACGAAATTAGACTGGATAGGATAACTACACATGTTGGTATAACTCAATTAAGGTGTAACAGGCTACTACTTACTGAAAAACAAGATTTTACAATAATTAGCCCGTGTATGCACTCGTCACCTCGTGTACACGGTGCTCACATATCATAGAAATATCACAACAGGACCAAATCCTAAGGAGATTTCCCCCACACAAGGCTAGGCAAGCCACTTACCTCGAACCAACCTCTACCAGTCAATAAGAATGTCCTTTCCTCGATTATCTGACTCTGAATGGCCCAAATCTAGCCAAAAATAATTACATACCATAAATACAACTATAATAGACTAATCTAATTAATGAAATCAAGACTTTAACAAGAATTTCGAAAATCGTCCCAAAGTCGACCCGGGCCCATGTCTTAGAATCGGGTAAAAGTCACAAAATACGAACACCCATCCACCCACAAGTTCACTTGTACCAAAATTACTCAAATCCGACGTCAAAATCCCAATCAAAACTCAAAAATTTGGTTGAAGAACTTTTTCCATTTTCCCAATTTTCTCAACCCAAATCCGAAATTAAAGGGCAGAACTAATGATAGATTAGTGGGATATTGATCACGCCCAACTATGCCTTATAAAATGGACAAAGCGGTCGCTGCAAATATATTCCGGGTATTAAGTCCAGAATCGAATCCCACAAGGAATTAACCTATCAATTATCGCTATCAGACCCACACAATTCCACGTAATCAACTTCCCAAGATATTTAGATAACAAATGGGTTGTTTTCTAACTAACTATTACTTAATGAAACTGTAATGACTAAGAACTAACTAGTAACGGGTTGTAAACAATAATTGGAATGATCTAAGGTTATGATTTCCCCTATTGTTGGAATCCCTTCAGCTATGTTTGGTATAAATTTGCCTAATCTTCTCTATCGATCATGACCACTCCGACTGTCGTAAATCTCTCCCAAGTAGTTACGACAATATACTAGACATATTCTCCTGAATTACGCTAGCTAGCTTTAATTATAGCTAACTTAGATCGCACCCAAGGTTTCGTTATCCCTAATCCTACCTTTAAACCATTCGATATTGATCCCTCATATACGTCGGGAGTGATGTTGTTCAACAACTACATAAATATGCACTCACTACCAAGTACTACATACTAAATAGGCACAGATAATTGAGGTCCCTTCAATTAACTACAACAAGCATGTAGTTGAACAAATAGAGATAAAACTTTGGCAAATCTATATTAACATAGCAAGAATTTCATCCTTTAATAGGTTCCATCAAAACCCTAGATTGAATGTTTAGCTACTCATACTAAAACAAGATAAAGCAATAAGATGGTTCATAATTCACAATTAATGATAAAATAAAGAAGAATGAAAAACTCTAAAGATGACTTGATCTCCTCTCACTTGTTCTTGCCTCCAATTGAATCTAAAACAAGCTTGAAACTGACTTTGGGCGAGTTTTTGGGTTTATATAGGGTTAGTTTAACTTCCCATCGATTTACACTTTAGCCCCTAAACTTCCTGGCATATCACGCCCGACCGCGATCGCGGTCCCGACCGCGAACTCGACCGCGGTCGCGGTCCCGACCGCGAACTCGACCGCGGTCGTTTTAAACTTTATGTTTCTGTCCGCGTCCCAGGCCGCAGTCACAGACCTTGATTTCAATGCAATTTTTGCCTTTTCTTGCTCTTTTTCATCCGGGCTATCCTCGATTGTCCTTGTATGTACAAATTCGACTTCAAAACACTCTTTATCTTCCTCCTAGCTCGGAGTAGCTCCTGCAAAGCATAAAAATCTTAATTAGAGAATTTTGTTATCTTTTAGAATTCATTACATCAATAAAGCATGGTTAATTTAGAGTATGAATAGCATCTACATTGCATAATATGGGCTACTATCAGATATAACCAAAAACAAGTGAATAATCATTACCCAATCGAAGCCTCTGAAATCTTTCAAAATTCCGACCAAATCTAAGCTCTCTATCTCAAAGTTATGTTAAAAATGGCTAAACCCTCGATTTTGAAATGTTATATTCTGCCCAGTGATCCCTTCTGCGCGAACGCGGAAGAACCCTCGCGTTCGCAAAGCACAAAATTGCTTCAGTCCAAAATTCTTCATCGCGAATGCGATGGCCTAATCGCAAATGCGTAGCTTACTAGCTCAAACCTACGGAAACACAGGACCTTCATCGCGAACGCGTAGGCAAATTGCCTGGAGGCTCAATTGACCAGCTATCTCTACGCGAACGCGAGATCCTCATCGCGAACGCGTAGACTTGTTATCTTAGAGGTTCGCGAACGCGAAGCACAAATCCCCTCCTGTATCCAGTTCCTCTTCACGAACGTGGAACTACCCTCGCGAACTCGAAGAAGGAACTAGCAGCTGGAAACACCATAAATTTTTGCAACTTCAACAAGTCCAAAATCTATCCGCTAACCACCCGGAATCCACCCGAGCCTCCGGGACTTCAACCAAACATACCAACAAGTCCTATAACACCGTACGCACTTAGTAGAGCCCCCAAATCACATAAAACAATGCCAAAAACATGAATCACCCTCCAATTCAAACTTAATGAACTTTGAAACTTCAAACTTCTACAACTGATGTTGAAACCTATCAAATCACGTCTGATTGACCCCAAATTTTGCACACACGTCTTAATTAACATTACGGACCTACCCCAACGTTCAGAATTGGAATCCGACCCCGATATCAAAAAGTCCACTTCCGGTCAAACTTCCCAAAAATCCAAGTTTCGCCATTTCAAGCCTAATTCTGCTACAGACTTCTAAAACACAATCCAGGCACGCTCCTAAGTCCAAAATCACCCAATGGAGCTAAGGGAACTGGCGAAACTCCATTTCGGAGTCGTTTTCACACAGTTCTAACTACGATCAAAATTCTATAACTTAAGCTTTCGTTTTAGGGACTACGTGTTCCAAATCACTCTGAAACCACAAACACAATCTCCCGGCAAGTCACATAAGTAGAAAAAGATACGGGGAAAGTAGTAAATAGGGGATCAAGGCTAATACTTTCAAACGACCGGCTGGATCGTTACAAGTGATTTATGAAAATTCTTCTTCTTAAAATTATTATTATTGCAGTTCCCACACCATAGTGGTTCCGGGTTCGTATGTTAAAAATGTGAAGATTTTAAGGCTAGTTTAAAACCACAAGTATGCCCATATTTTGTCTTGAATGCTGTCTTCGAAATATCTTCCTCCTTAACCCTTTCCTGATGGTACCCGTACCTCAAGTCTATCTTTGAAAAACACTTGGCACCTTGCAACTGATCAAATAAATCGCCAATCCTCGGGTGTGGGTACTTATTCTTGATCGTCACCTTATTCAATTGTCTATAATCAATAAACATCCGTAAGGAACCATCTTTCTTCCTCACAAATAACACAGGTTCTCCCCAGGGTGATGTGCTAGGTCTGATAAAGCCTTTGTCGAGCAAGTCCCTTAGCTGTTCCTTTAACTCTTTCAGCTCCGCGGGGGCCATCCTATAGAGAGGAATAAATATTGGATGAGTATTTGGTAGTAGGTCAATGGCAAACAAAATTTTTCGCTCTAGAAGAAGACCTGGACGCTCATCGGGAAAAACATCGGGAAACTCATTCACCACCGGGATGGAATGAATGGTTGGTGACTCCACTTCGACATCCTGAACCCGAACTAAGTGATAAATACATCCCTTCCTGATCATCTTCCTTTCCTTGATATAGGAAATGAATCTTCCTCTCGGTGATGCCGTATTACCTTTCCACTCCAAAGCAGGCTCCCCTGGAAATTGAAATCGGACTATCTTTGATCTACAATCCACGTTGGCATGACAAGAAGCCAACCAATCCATGCCCATTATAACATCAAATTCTACCATATCTAACTCGATTAAGTCTGGTACGGTAGATCGACCATGAACTACTATTATACAACCTCTATATACTTGCTTAGCAATCACCGAGTCCCCAACAGGTGTAGACACCTCAAAAGGCTTAACCAATTCAGGTTTTATTTCAAACTTACTAGCAACCAACGGAGTAACGTATGATAAGGTG
>ML265942.1:2472-31282 GCA_005239495.1 Nicotiana undulata | reverse complement strand
CTAATAACTTCATACATAAGACGACCACCGTAGTCGTGTCAAACGACCCGGAAATGTTACGATAAACGACCAGGCCAAAACCCTACATCTATATGGTGTTTCTCCACACCCTTACTCCTCCAAAACTCCACAATACAGTAGTAAAACACGCAGCCCAACAGCAACACAAAACAGTCCGCAAAACAGTCTGCTACAAGTGAATAACTCGAACTCACGGCTTCCGATCACCGTCCTGTGAGTTCTTACAAGTATAAAACGAATTACCATGAATTTACAGATCAAAAAATGGATGAAATAGAGCAGTAAACTCACCTTACTTGTTGTATAACTCAGCCCTTATATTGGTTCTTCAAACTCTAGGGTTTACCCCCAATTTGAACTTGAAAGAGAGGGAAAATCAGTTAGGGTTTGTGGATAATTTTTGGGAGGAAGTTTGTAGGGGTTTAGGTCTGGTTATTTGTGAAATATAATGAGGGATATATTGCGGTAGGTAATAATTTTAATGGGCTCTTTGGCTGACCCGAAATTACCTCTTTTTGGGCTATCATTTAACCAAGTAGGTGACCCACCTACTTGTCACCTAGCAGCTTGTGCAGTCTCGCGAAAATGTCTGTATCTCTCTACTATGATGTCGTATTGATAAACGGTTTAATGCGTCGCAAACTATACTCATAGATATTCAATTTGGTGGGTAGATCACCATGTCATTCAAGGTGGATTGGGAGAAAATCTTAATAATATTTGACCTAAATTTTAAGTAAAACTATGAACCTAAGCTGCGACAACTCTTGTCGACTTTTGTTTCATAACTCGTTTGACTTCAAGACTATGATACGGATATTATATGATTCAAATACCTTAAAACACGACCTCTTGAGAATATCAAGCACCCCTAGGTTTACCCAAAAATACGAGTTACAACATCCTTGATTCGTTTAACTTCTAATACGTGTTAATCACTCTTATACACTCTTGTATCATTTAAGATCAATATGATTAACTTCTTATCATCTCAAATATAATCTCTTCTCATATTTACGTCGATTAACATATGGCATGAGCCAACGTACGTGAATATGGGTTGTAACAAAAACCATACTATCGGATCCTTCGCAAAGGAATCCTAACCTGGTGTGCAAATTTCATGGCACTTACAGTCATAGGACCGAGGATTGCAGACAGCTCCAAGAATAAGTAGCCCGACTGATCAGTAAAGGGCACCTCCGAGATTTCCTCAGTATTCAAGATAAAAATCAATTTCTAGAAAGACAAGCGAATAGGAAGAACGGACCAGAAGAACCACAGCACGTCATCCACATGATCATTGGAGGAATCGACGTCCCGTAGGAACCCATTGTCAAGCGAACAAAAATATCCATTATCAGGGAAAAGAGAACTCCGAGTTACATACCCGAGGATGCTCTCACATTCAGCGAAGAGGACATCGAGACCCTGTCTCAACCTCATAACGACACATTGGTAATTTCTTTTCTTTTGAATAAATTTCAAATTAAATGTGTGCTCTTGGATCTAGGTAGCTCGGCCAACATAATCAGGTCGAGGGTGGTAGAACAACTCGGTCTGCTCGACCAGATCGTGCCCGCCTCTCGAGTCCTCAATGGATTCAACATGGCAAGCGAGACAACGAAAGGGGAAATCATCCTCCCGATCAATGTGGCCGGCACAATCCAAGATACCAAGTTTCATGTCATCGAAGGTGACATGAGGTACAATGCCTTACTCTGAAGGTCGTGGATACACTGCATGAGAGCAGTGACATCAACCCTTCATCAAATGATGAAGTTTCCAACAAAAGACGGAATAAAAATAGTGTACGGGGAGCAATATGCAGCAAGAGAGATGTTCGCGGTGCACGATGTGGCACCGGCATCGACGCCTTCTACATCGAAGGAACCAAAGGACAAACAAATAGCCAAGTATCAGTCATAAACTACATTCTCGGCTGCACCCGAATGAACGAATAAAGGACCGTGCCGCGTCCTCGGAATGAGCAATTGAAGCATATTGAGGCTCGAACGCTACCACAGTTAAGGTACAAACCTCTCCCTTTTTATTTACGTTTTACACTAACTTATATGCAGGTGTTCGATTTAGAGGAATCGAAGCACCCTCCAGTTCGAAGACCTTAGGTTTTAAAGTATGTGTTGTGCTCTTTTCCCCTCAGATCGGATTTTATCCCAAATTGGTTTTACCGGCGAGGTTTTTAACGAGGCAACACCTATATGCTACCTAAGGAGAACTCATCAAGTATTCAAGGCTTCTCTTCGATCAACCTCGAATACTGGGGGCATCCACCCGGGAGGTCACCTCCTCGAAGAAATTGAAATATACTGAAGGGGGTCTCGACAGGAGAATGATGTACCGGACCAAACGGTCAAATGAACCGTGTCCGCGTAGAATAATCGAACCCTCGACGGCGAAAACATGTATTCTTGTACCAAGTAATCGAAGGAGTATATTTTATCATCAAAACACTTTGTGATTCAAAGAAGTTTGCTATTTTCACAAGAAACGACTCCAGGACCAAAACCTCCCGAACACTCGGGGACTGTCATCAACAGTCAGCTCACGAGGCCATCTAAACTCGAACTCATAAGCCCTCCATGAGGCAACATTGAACCTGTAAGCCCTCAGTGAGGCAACCTCGAGTTCATAATCCCTCGAAGAGGCAACTTCAAAGTATAAGACCTCAACGACGTATGCTCAAACTTGTAATCCCTCAACGAGGCAACACCAAATCTGTAAGACCTCCATGAGGCATGCTCAAACAATATAAGCCCACAATGAGGCAACAACAAAAATATAATCCCTCCACGAGGCAACATAAAAAACGTAAGCCCTCCATGAGGCAACACTAGATGCATAAAGCCCTCAATGAGGCAATACCAAATATGTAAGACCTCAACGAGGCATGCCCAAATTTGTAAGACCTTATAAAGGCATAATCCCGATAATAAAGTCAAGGCTATATATTCGAACTTGTAAGAACCCTAAAAAGGCATACCCTTGATATAGACGTCGAGGCCACCTCACTCGGGGACTAAGGCTACGGCCAAACATAAAGACTACAGTCATAAGGCTCCGTCCAAACTAATGCGACTCGGAGACGTCCGACCATCGCCATAAAATCACAGGCCTTCCAATACTTCAAAAAAAACCGGTTAATCAGGCTACCCTCGGCATAAGCAAAAGAGCTTCGATCATATCAGCTCCAAACAATAAAAAGGCTTAGAAACAATCGGCCTTCGACCAAACCTCCTGAGGTGCTAGTCTATCGTCGCACATCGGCTCATAATCGAGGTACTTATCGAGTCGTCGAAGAGTCGGACGAACACAAAAACTTCAAAAAGTCTTTAGCGAGGGAAATCTATAGCCATATCAGAGGTTGCATCGACCCAATGCGTAAGAGCCTAAGCGCAAGCCTAAAGGGCCTCATGTCTGATCTAAAACAAGCCTAAGGGCCAATGCGTACGAGCCTAAGTGCCATTCTAAAGGGCCTCAGGGCCGATCTAAAACAAGCCTAAGGGACAATGCATAAGAGCCTAAGCGCCAGCCTAAAGGGCCTCAGCACCGATCAAAAACAAGCCTAAGGGCCAATGTGTAAGAGCCTAAGCGACAGCCTAAAGAGCCTCAGGGCCAATTTAAAAAACCTAAGGGTCGATGAACTCGAGTCAAAATCTGACTCGAAGAATGATCCCTAAGAGGATAACTATCGACTATTGCCTATTGCTCATCGAGCACAAAACCCCAAGGGTTTCACTTTGAAGTCCAACTCATCGGACCAATTATTGACGAGCATCAAAATGTAAAGAAGAAACAAATACACAAGCAAGTGGAAGCTTATATAAAGGGAAAACAAAAGGTTTCTTTTTATATATATTGGTACAAAGTTACAATTACAATTCTCTCACAGAGATCCCTATACAAAGAATCGGAAAGAGAAAACCTAATCTACACTTGGGGACTCAAGTCTTTCCCCCCTCGGGGATTGTTCCATCATCGGCTCCTTCGAGACCAGCTCACTAACTGGCTTCTTCCTCGCCATCTTCGACATCACACAAGGAACTTGGCGTCAAATTCAACCACCTTGGCCTGCTATATATCCTCTAAGAGATCGAAGCCCCTAGCATGGATCTCCTCGAGGGTTTCCCTCCGGGATTTGCATCGAACATATTCATTGCTCCTACTCTCTCTATCAGAAGCCCCCTCAGCTTCGAACGAGCTTTAGAAGTATCTTTTAGATAGATGTCCGCCTTCTTATCGTCTTTGACCAAGCCTCTTTGGCTTCAGCCCGAGCGTCCACGTCCATGACCTCGGCCTTCATCTTTAAAAGATCAGTTTCGCACTTAGCAATCCTGCTCGTCTGAACCGAGTTGCTTTCTCAAGCATTGTGGAGTTGTATCTCGAGGGCGGAGGCCTTAGCCAAAGAATTCCTTTTGGCCGCGGCATGAGCATCCATCTGTGCCTTCAATTCCTTGCATTCAAAATTGACTTGACCGACTTTGCCCCAAAGGAGTTCTAGCGCCTCCGTCTTTCTCTGCAACTGAGATATCAAAACATTAGTCTCCAAAGAGAGTGAAAGAAGCCTGCATTCCCTCAAAATAAAGGTTACTTGTTTCTCGAGATTGCCTTCGTAATCTCGACTTTGATTCATCTCCAATCGAAGGTGTATCAACTCTCTTGTCTTTTTATCATAAAGAAGCCTGAGAGGTTTCTCCCCGTCTAAGGCTTTCCGCAACCTGGCCTCGCAACGGAGCAGCTTGGATATGAGTTTTTCAAAGGCCTATGAAAAAGAAACTTCAGTTTAAAAGACGAGAACACAAAGCTAAGAAAGCCACAAAGTTCACCGAAACTCAACACAGAACAGAGTCGCTAAACCTCCTCAAAGGTCGAGTGCGCATCTATTGGTCTGGTCCCATCGGCCCTAGTTGAACCACTCTGAATAGGGACGCGATCACTCGGAACTATACTTGATCTAGGCGGCCCTTGGCCTCGAACATCCCTCGAAGTACCTTTGAAGGGAGAAGAAGATTGTGGAAAAGTACCTTCACTCATTCCCTCTCGAGGAACCTCTCCCCCGAGGTAAGAGACACCAGGTTCAGCAGGCTCAGCTGCCTCGAGAGACTTCTCAGTCCTGACCGTCAACGTGGTGCCATCCCTTTTAGTTTCATCGCCGCTCGTATACCGGCCGTTGAATCTAGGGTTTTCCTCAGTGGCAGCATCTCCTTTGCGCCTCCAGGCAGGCCTTGCTTCACTTTGAACATCCTCGTCCCTCGAGGATCCTTTCCTTTTATTATCCTCACTTGGCTCTGAAGTCAAAGGTCTCTCCTCCTCCCTGAGAGGACATGGTCTCACTTCAGAAAATTCACCAATGCCTGCAGAAAAGAAATTAATGGGAATAGAGAGAAGTATTCCTTAAGAAGGGAATCATACAACACATACCATGGTGTTTTGCTTGTCATCTACCTTTTGGAAGATCTCACCACTTGCGTTCATCGATGTTGAACAAGCTGCCAGTTTCCGAGTTCAATCCGCCAGATCAGGGACCTCGTATGGCAACCACGGGGTCGCTGCGGAGGAAGAAAGAAAACATTCTTATAGAGTCTGACTCCACTAAGAACAAAAGATGATAAAGTCCAGCATATCACTTATGTGTAAAATTCCGTTCCTCGGGAAACGACAGGAACTCCGCAGGAATAATATCGACAATCCTCACTGGGAAAAACCGACTCATCCACCCTTGGTCCCTTTCCTCATCATCACTGGAAATAAAGGGCCTGGTGGATCGACGTTGTAGAGTGATCAGACCGCGATAGTGTAAAGGTCGATACAATCTGATGAGGTGGCTGAGGGTGAACTCGAGCTCGGACTTCTCAGCAAAGAATCTTATCATCAGCACTATCCTCCAGAATGACGGGTGGACCTGAGCCAAGGTAACTCTATATCTTCGACAGAACTCGAGCACGACTCGGTCGAGAAGGCCCAACATAAAGGGGTACGTGTATACGTTCAAAAACCCATCTACATGGACCATGATACCCTCTTACTGAGAGAGTATATGCAACATCACCTCTTCTCCCCATCCGCAGTCTCTCCTCACGGCCTCGAGGTGTCTCTCTTCTATTGATGGAATAAACCTCGATGCATGCTCTCGATGGCCCAGAACATCGAGAGGTCTCTCCAACATAAAATCTCTCCTTGAGACGAAACAACTTGAGGTTAGCTCGCTGAGCGCCGGCGGTACAGCAGGAAACGAAGGCAAAACTTCCCTCTTCATGGTGAGCAAATTCGGGCATGGCAGTCATGACTCTTTTTGAAACAAGAAAAGACAAAAACCTAGGAGAAAGCTTCAGACTGAGATAGCAGAAGAGATGGTGCAAGAAGGAGAACTCTAAAGAGAAAATTGGTTTTGCAAACAGCAAAGCCCTCAATGAAGAAAAGGCAAATATATATAAAAAGAGTTGCGACTTTTCATTTACTATGATAGCCAATCAGCTCTGACAGAGTCGTTATGACATCTTGGTAAACTTAGTGGCAGGGCCACCTCAGTCAGTTCACAGTCGCATCATAGGAATGGCGCTATCATACAACTTTAGAGGGATAGAAGGGTGAAATCGACCTTGGGAAGGTATGCAGCTGAAATCTGAACGGCCCGATCTCGAGGGTCTCTGTTACTCCAAGTTCGGGCTCGAAAGAGCTAAATTCAAATTCAAGGATTAACTTTCGCATAAACACTAAAAGGAAAAGTTTGAAGACATGAAATGAAGAAATCCTTTGCATTTCTAAAAATATATTTATAAGAGTTTCTACAAAGCTCCCCCCAGGAGACCACATACAAAAAAGAATAAGTAAAAAGGGAAAAGTATCCTATTCTTCATCCTTACTACTTCCCGAGTTGCTTGCCGAGCCCTCGTCCGAAGTAGTCAGAACTATTGATTCATCTTCCAAGTCCTTGGCTTCTTCGATCTCAGTAGAGAGATCGTAACCTCTGGTGTGCACCCCTCCGAAGGCTTGCCTCCTAGCTTCCAAACGAGCATGAGCAACAGCCCGAGCCAGTTTGAGCTTGGCCTCTTCGGATATCTCCCTGGCACGATCATTTGTGGCGGCAGCATCATCTTTGTACGAGGACACAAATGCATCGGCCTCAGACTTGGTCGCGGCTGATGCGGAAGCCTCCTATTGAGCACCTAGAAGAAGACCGTAAGTAGAGTACAACTGTTCCCGAAGAATGTCTCTCTCCGAGTCCAGGGTATCATTATGCCGCTTTAGCTCGAGGATCTCGGCATCTTTGGCCACAACTTCTCCTCGGAGCTGGCCCACTAAGGCATCCTTTTGCTGAATCTGCAAATGCCGAAGTAAGATAGTAAGCACCAAGTTACGAAAATAAAAGACAAGCCCATAAATACCATATTACCTGCTCGATGAAGTTAGCCCTCTACTGAAGCCCCTTCTTTGAGCCTGCCTGGAGGTCGACCAACTCCTCTTCTTTTCGGGCATACAAATCCTTCAGCTCGTTTGACTCTGATGTGAGCTTCTCAAGCTCCTCCTCATGACAAGTCAACTATTCTTGTAGCTTGGAGAAAACTTGATCATACAACATCGTGACCTACAACACAGAGGAGAGAAGTTAAAAAAAATGAGAATAAAAACTTGCAGCACAAATAGTATGTCAAGAAGTTACCCGTTTTTGGAGTTTCGTGGCCTCCTCAAGAGCTGTGGGGGCATAGAGATCGGCTTCTTCTTCGACACCGACGAATTAGTCCTTGAATAAATCATTCTCTCCCTGATAGGCCCCAACATCGGTAGTTCCCCTGTTCTGGGCATCCCGAATTTTCCCTGGCAAAAATGATGTGACAGATTGCAAATCGCATAGGGCATCGACCTCTATCGGGGCTTCGTCTCGTTCTTGAAGAGTCTCATAATTGGATACTCCAACCGGGTGTTCATCATCACAGGTTGTATTATGTCCGATGGTTGGCTCGTGGACTGCACCCAAGCCTTCATCGAGGGTCTCATCAATACGCGGTGGGTTCGCATCGTCCACCTCTAACTCGGCAGTCTTCTGCCCAACAACTTTCGAAGCATCAGTGCTTCGCCTTACCCTTTGTACCAAAGGGAAATTATCATCATCTCTGTCTTCAATGCGAAGACTTTCTACAGCTGCCGAGGTCAAGATCGTGGCATTGGTCTTAGGCTTCCGAGCCTTGGGTTTCTTGATTTCAGAGACTCCACCGGCGTCTCCTTATTCCTCTTGTTTGCCTTGGCAGGTTTCGGGCCTCTTCTTCCCCAGGAGGAGGCGGTCTCATTGAAACGGCTTCCCCGAGGCCTGCACAAACATAAACTATGAGACTTGTCGCCATGAAATCTACTTATAAAGAACTCAGGAGTAACATCTGTAAGGGCTTACCATGATTCTTGGTCTGCCACCGCGTCTTGGCCAAATCACGCCAAACGCGCTTGCTATATGGAAAGGTGGAGTCTAAGAGATTGACCCATCCCGGGAGGTCCTTGACAGCGTCGGGGAACCACTTGGTGGTTGTGCAATCAGTTTAGAAGAGGAAAAAGAGGTGATTCAGGAGATAAGACATGCTCGATATAGAGACACTTACGTCTCATGTTCCAGTCCTCCAGGAATGGAATCTTCTCGACATAAATAAGGTCTGAGGTCCTAACTCGAACAAACCGACTCATCCATCCTCGGTATTTGTCTTCGTTGATGCAGGCAAAAAACACTTTGGCAGATCGACGCTACAACTTGACTAAGCCCACTCAATAGAGACGTGGGATGTACAACCTGATCAGGTGATCGAGGGTGAAAGTGATTCCCTCGACCATGTTGGAGAAATATCTAATCATGTATACGATTCTCCAGAAGAAGGATAAACTTGACCAAGCGTCACTCGATACTAACGATAGAAATCGAGAATCGCCGGGTCTATCGATGGAGAAGAAGAATCTATGGGGCCTAAAGTGAAAGGATACGTATATACACTGAGGAAGCCAGCTTTATGTGTAACTATGCTTTCCTCAGATGAAGGGAATTCTACTTGCACCACTTCCCTCCAGCGGCAGTCTATCTTTACCTTCTTCACCTCAGTCACTACACTTATGTACCGAGACATGAGCTCACATCGGCCCGTTGTCGAAGGGGGTTTCTTGATGTTGAAATCGGAGATCGTCTCGAAGGGACCAAGAATGCACTACTCAATACTGGGAGGTGTTTTTGATTTTCCCTTAGACGGACGTGATGAAGAAGTGGTTCCCTCTTTTTGAGGGACCGTTTTAGAAGTTTTTTCCATGGCTACAAAAAATTTTCAAGGTAAGAAGATGAAGAAGTAAATGCAGAAGAAGGATGAAAGCAAAAAGCTGTTAGCAAAGATTTGAAGGTTTGAAGGTATTGCGAAAGTTTCTAAGACGAGAAATTGAAGTATTTATAGGAACCGCATAAGCATGATGGGGGAGTGGAAAGGTCGACCAATAACAGTTCGTGGGCTTTTCGAGAACCGTGCTGATGCCGACCACTGTGCACTCTCCTGTCAAATCAATTAGTGGTCTCACGTGGCTGGCGTCACAATGGGGATATCAAAGAGGCAAGAATTCAAGGCCGTTTCTTATCATTTCATTCTAAGAAATGCGGGGAATATCTGTATATGGCTAAAATTAGAGTGTCCAATTTTGTGACCTTTATGGTATTTCACGCCCGACCTTGGGAAGCTCGAAGCAGAGTCAAAGCTTGACACCGAGGGAACATATCGAAGGTTCTCTATGCTCGACCTAGGGGCAGTATAAATCGATGACCATCATGGAAAGGCGGAAAATTCCCAAGGTCATGTGATTAGAGCTGACCAAGTCTACAAGAATAGTACAAGTCCGTACCAAGTCATTAAATAGTTATTCCAGCCACATTTCTTTGTGATAATTACACATGTACTATGTTGGGATTCCCCCTCCTATATAAAGGGCACCCTTGTTATTTTTTGGGACACAAGATATTGTCACGATCCCAAATCCTAACTGGTCGTGATGGCGCCTATCGTGGAACTAGGCAAGCCACTATCACATAACTACCCATTTATTTTAATAAAATTCCCTCAAAATCAATAATAATATTCCATGGCAAGTATAAAATTTCTCTATGTCTTTAACAAAGCATAGTATAATCTAACAGTCTAAACTATTCCCCAGAACTGGAGTCAATTGATCATGAGCATCTAAGAATAAGGACAATACTGCTAATGTCATAATACACTGTCTCAAAACAAAATACTAAATATTAAAGGAAGGAAAGGAAATGGAGAAGTTGTGGACGTTGGACAACTACCTTGAAATCTCCAATGTTGCCGATGAACGAACTCGGATGGCTACTGCTCCCAACCAGTACCTGGATCTGCACACAGAGGTGCAGGGAGTAATGATGAGTAGTAATGAAAATAAATCACAGTCTGAAGAATAAGAAACACACAGCAACAAATACACCAATCCACAAAACAGAAAAATTCCAAGTCTCAATAAAGTGTACATAAGTTCGAAAACCAATTTCCATAAAAATCCTTTGAAACAAGTATATTTCTCCAAATGTTTCTCAGTAAAAACTCCCAAAATATCAGTTTGAAAGATGAAACGAATCATAATCAAAACTCAGTAAAATATCATTATAAACTGCCCATCGGGCCATAATCATCACTCATAATATTCCCTCAGCACCTCACCATCATTCAGTAACAGTCACTCAGCACCTCACAGTCACTCCAACCTCCCAATCACTCGTCACTCGTAACTCGACACTCGCACTCAGTAGGTACCTGCGCTCACTGGGGTGTGTACAGACTCCGGAGAGGCTCCTACAGCCCAAGCGCTATAAAAAAGCCACATCATAGCATAAATCATCTCTCAGGCTCTCATTCACTCTCATATCATCAATATCCTCACAATGTTGGCCCTCGGCCTCACTCAGCAAACACTCTCAACATGCCACTCGGGCCATAAATAAACAGGGTTCTCGAACCAAAACAGTATTTCATTTCAAGAAATAATATTAGTAACTCAGAGTGTCAAAACAATTTATCAAGAAGGACTGAGTGTCAAATCATAATATAATAAGTGAGGAATATCAGGAAAATAGCCCCCAAGGGGTTAAAACCGATCGGCACTAGGCCCCAAACATGGCTTACAACCCAAATATATCAAAACATAGTAATATTATTTAACATATGCTTTAAAGCAGTTTCGCAACTCAATAGTTGCCTCAAAAGGGACATATTTTCAAATTCCCAATTCTTCCACGCCCCACACTCGTCATCCAGTGTGTGCGTCACTCCAAAATCGTGAAAGGATGTAAAGTCTGGGGTTTCATACACTCAGGACAGGATTTAAAGACATTACTTACCTCAAACTAGCCCAAAAAGCTATTCTGCAACACGCTTGCCTCTCGAATCAACTTTCGACTGCTCCAAATCTATCAAGTTCAGATTTTTCACATCAAATTATGCTAAGGGAATAAATTCCAATCGAAAATTATCAATTTTAGAACAAAACCCGAAATTAGTTAAAACCCGACCCCTGGGACCGCATCTCGGAACTCGACAAACTTTATACCAAAACGATCCTCATCATCTCACGATTCCGTACATATAAAGAACTTTGAAATCGGAGTCCGTTTGACCCCTCAAATCATCCCTAAAAGGTCTCATAATCTCAAGCTTTAACTTCACCTTTTTCTACTGATTTTCTCCAATTAACAACTATTAATTTAGTCCTTAATCACATATAATCGAGTTATAGGGTCCAAAATCCTTACCTTAATGAAGGATAATCTATTTCCCTTCAAAATTGCTCCAAAATCTCTATTCCCGTTCAAAATGGTGGAAAAGTGGGCAAAGGTCGCGGAGGGTTTTAATATATACTGTCCAGTTATTACTTCACTGCGATCGCGGGAGTTCCCACGTGATCGCGAAGAGAAAATTCCACAGACCCTCAAAAGACCCTAGGCGATAGCAGACCTTCACACACGATCGTGATTCAACAGGACCTCAACCCACGCGATCGCAACTTACTCACGCGATCGCGAAGAACAAGTGAACTCACTCCCCACGCGCCTATAACTCTACGCGATCGCATGAAGATCCACGCGACCGCACTACTCTAGCCTACCAAGCTATGCGATCGCATAGAAAAACTTCACCTGCCTCGACTTTTACTCTACGCGATCGCAGCTATTGCCATGCGATCGTGATGAAAAATTCACTGTTGTGTTAACACCAGAAAACAGCAGACTTTCTAAGGCCAAAAATGCTCGTTAACCATCCGAAATCCAACACGAGCCCCTCGGGACCCCAAGCAAATATACCAACACATCAGAAATGATCATTCAAACTTATTTGAGCCTTCGAAAAACCAAAAACAACATCAAAACACCAAAATCACCTCGAATTCAAGCCTATGAACTTTGAATTTTCTAAATTCCACCAACGATGCTGAAATTATCCAAAACACATCCGATTGACCTGAAATTTTGCACACATATCCAAAATGACATTACGAACCTGTTCCATTTTTCGTAATTCCATTCCGACCCCGATAGCCTATTTTCCACTGTCGACCGGAAATCGCCAAAAACTAACTTTTGCCAATTCAAACCTAATTTTACATCAACATCACAAAAATATTCTGAACACACTCCTAAGTCCCAAATCACCTAACGAAGCTACCCGAACCATAAAATCCGCATTCCGAGGTCGTTTACCAATAAGTCAACTCTCAGTTGACTTTTCCAACTATAAAGCTATTCTTAGAGACTAAGTGTCCCACTCCTACTACAACCATTCCGAACCCGAGCCAATCAACTCCAACACATCCTAAACAGTATAACCAATGCACGATAAGGCAATAATAGTAATAAAGATGCAGATTCTACGGAACGACCGACCGGGTCGTTACATTCTCCCCATCTTAAACAAACGTTCGTCCTCGAACGAGTCTAGAAACATACTTGGAGTCTCAAACAAGTGAGGATATATGCTCTGCATCTCCCTCTCGGTCTCCCAAGTAGCCTCCTCTACTAGCTGACCTCTCCACTGTACCTTCACTGACGCTATATCCTTAGACCTCAACTTTCTGACCTGACGATCCAAAATTGCTACTGGCTCTACCTCATATGACATATCACCATCAAGCTGAACTGTGCTGAAGTCTAAAACATGAGACGGGTCACCAACATATTTCCGGAGCATCGACACATGAAATACTGGATGAACACGGGACAAGCTGGGTGGCAAGGCAAGTCTATAAGCCACCTCTCCAATCTTTTGAAGTACCTCAAAAGGACCAATAAACCGAGGACTCAGCTTTCCTCTCTTTCTGAACCTCATAACACCCTTCATGGGTGATACCTTCAGTAGTACCTTATCACCTTACATAAAAGACACATCCCGGACCTTCCAGTCCGCATAACTCTTCTGCCTAGACTGCGCAGTGCGAAGTCACTCCTGAATCAACTTCACCTTCTCCAACGCATCCTGAATCAAATATGTGCCCAATAGCCTAACCTCACCGGGCTCGAACCAACCAACCGGAGATCTACACCTCCTGCCATATAAAGCTTAATACGGGGCCATTTGAATGCTGGACTGGTAGTTGTCATTATATGCAAACTCCGCAAGCAGCATAAACGGATCCCATGAACCACCAAAATCAATCACACAGGCACGCAACATGTCCTCTAAAATTTGAATAGTCTATTCCGACTACCCGTCGGTCTGAGGATGAAATGTTGTGCTCAACTCTACCTAAGTACCCATACCTCTATGTACGGCCCTCCAAAACTGAGATGTGAACTGAGTGCCTCTGTTAGAAATGATAGAAACTGGAACCCCATGCAATCAGACAATCTCCCTGATGTAGATACCAGCTAACCGCTCCGAAGTATAAGTAGTACTGGCAGGAATGAAGCGCACGGACTTGGTCAGCCGATCCACAATGACCCAAATAGCATCAAAACCCTTCGAAGTCTGTGAAAGCCCAACTACAAAGTCCATGGTGATTCCCTCCCACTTCCACTCCAGACTATCTAACCTCTGAAGTAATCCACCTGGTCTCTGGTGCTCATACTTGACCTGCTGGCAGTTGAGACACCGTGCTACATAATCAACAATATCTCTCTTCATCCGCCTCCACCAATACCGTTGTCTCAGATCATGATACATCTTTGCGGCACCCAGATGGATGGAATACCGCGAGCTGTGGGCCTCTGCTAATATCAACTCTCGAAGCCCATCCACATTGGGCACGCAAATACGGCCATGCATCCTCATAACTATGTCATCACCAATAGTCACATCCCTGGCATCACCTCGACGGACTCTGTCCTGGAGGACTAACAAATGTCGGTCATCATACTGGCCTGCTATAATCTGATCATAAAGAGAAGACCGGGAAGCCATGCTAGCTAATACCCGAAGAGGCTCTGACAAATCCAATCTCATCAACTGACCGCTAAGGCCTGAACATCAAGTGCTAAAGGTCTCTCTGTTGCTAAAAGGTAAGCTAGACTCCCCAAACTCTCTGCTCTGTGACTCAGGGCATCGACCACTACATTGGCCTTCCTCAGATGATATAAAATAGTAAGGTCATAATCCTTGAGAAGCTCTAACCACCTCCTCTTACGCAAATTCAAGTCCTTCTGCTTCAGCAGATACTGCAAACTACGATGATCAGTGAAAATCTCACACTGCACTCCATACAAGTAATGGCGCCAAATCTTCAAGGCATGAACAATAGCAGCTAACTCAAGATCGTGCACTTGATAATTCTTCTCGTGCACCTTCAAATGTCTAGACGCGTAGGCAATCACCCTACCGTCCTGCATCAATACCGCTCCCAAGCCAACTTTAGAAGCATCACAGTAGACTGAATAAGAACTCGAACCAGTAGGCAAAACCATTACTGGAGCTGTGGTCAATGCTGACTTGAGCTTCTGAAAGCTCTCCTCACACTCATCAGACCATCTGAATGGAGCACCCTCCTAGCTCAATCTGGTCAAAGGTGAAGCAATAGAAGAGAATCCTTCCACAAAGCGACGGTAATATCCCGCCAAACTGAGGAAACTCCTAATCTCCGTAGCCGAGGACGGTCTGGTCCAACTCTTCACCGTCTCAATCTTCTTCGGATCAACCTTAATACCCTCACTAGACACCACGTGCCCCAAGAAAGCTATTGAACCACCCAAAACTCACACTTGGAGAATTTTGCATAAAGCTTCTCCTCCCTCAACCTCTGTAACACAACTCGCAAATGTTGAGCATGATTCTCCTGGCTACAAGAATAAACCACGATGTCATCAATGAACACAACGACAAAAGAATCAAGGTAAGGATGAAACACGTTGTTCATCAATTGCATGAACGCGACTGGGGCATTGGTCAGCCGAAATCACATAACCAGAAACTCATAATGACCATATCTGGTCCTGAAAGTAGTCTTCGGAATGTCAGAATTCCGAATCTTCAACTGATGATACTCGGAACTCAAGTCAATCTTAAAGAACACTCTAGCTCCCTGAAGCTGATCAAACAATTCATCAATACGGGGCAAAGGATACCGGTTCTTCACCGTAACCTTATTCAGCTGTCGATAGTCAATACACATGCGCATGGAGCCATCTTTATTTTTCACAAACAACACTGGTGCACCCCAAGGTGACACACTAGGCCGAATGAACCCCTTATCTTAGAGTTCCTAAAGCTGCTCTTTCAACTCTTTCAACTCGCCGGTGCCATACAATAAGGTGTAGTAGAGATAGGTTGGGTGCCTGGCACCAAATCAATACCAAAATCAACATCCTTGTCAGGTGGCATGCCTGGCAGGTCTGCAGGAAATCCGTCCGGAAAATCACGGACCACATGAACAGAATCAACAGAAGGAGTCTCACTACTAACATCCCTCACAAAAGCAAGATAAGATTCATATCCTTTCTCAACCATACGCTGAGCCTTCAAATAATAAATCACTCTGCTAGGCACATGCTCTGTAGTCCCTCTCCACTCAACTCTCGGAACTCCGGGCATAGCTAGGGTCACGGTCTTAGTGTGACAATCAAGAATAGCATGACATGGGAATAACAAATCCATGCCCACTATCACATCAAAATCAACCATACTGAGTAACATCAAGTCCACTCGGGTCTCCAGACCCCCAATAGATACACGACCGATACACACGGTACACAATAATAGTATCGCCCACCGGAGTCAAAACATGAACAGACGTAACTAAAGACTCAATGGGCATATTCAGAAAGTGAGAAAAATACAATGAAACATAAGAGTATGTGGAACCAGGGTCAAATAAAGCCAAAGCATCATTGTGACTACTAAGATAGTACCTGTAATCACCGCATCGGACGCCATAGCATCAGGCCTAGCCAGAAGTGCATAGATACGTAGATGGCCTCCACCTGCTCGACCTCCCCCTCTAGGGCGGCCTCTAGCTGCCTGACCACCATCCCTGGCTACCTAGGTAGGGGGTGAAGTGACTGGGGCTGAAGTCGAGGGCTGAACCCTCTGCTGAGATGAACTACTAGCACGACGAGGACACTGTCTCCACCTATGTCCAAACTCTCCACACTCAAAACAACTACCTGGAGCTGGAGATGGGGACTGAGGAGAACCCATGCCACTATGATAACCACCGGATGAACCATGCATAGAAGAACCCTGATATGATGATGCTCTGGAGGAACTCTGAGCTGGAAGGGCACTAAAAGATGAATGTCCTAGATGTGAACTGCGAGGACCCTGCCCAAAAGATGCGCCACTATAAGTTGGGCGAACTGGCTAAGGAGGTCTAAAAGGATGACCTTTACTGTGCTGAAACTGCCCTCTGGAAGGGCCACCGCTGAAACTGCCTAATCCCCGAGGCATCTTGGCCTCCCTCTCCTCATGCTCCTGCCTACGAACCGACTCAATATCCCGAGCAATATCAACAACCTGCTCAAATGTACCTCCACACACTCTCTGCCTGGTCATCAAAATGCGAAGCTGATACGTGAGACCATCTACAAACCTCTTAATCCTCTCCCTATCAGTAGGGACTAACTCAGAAGCATGTCTTGCCAACTCAAAAAACTGCATCTCATACTGAGTAACTGACAACTCTCCCTGGCGTAGCTGCTCAAACTGCCTGCGTTGCTCCTCTCTATGGGACTGAGGAACATACTTCTCCAAAAAGATCGTGGAGAACTGCTGCCAGGTGAGAGGTGCTGAACCAACCAGCCTACGCCTCTCAAATGCCTCCCACCACGTGAAAGCAGCACCAGCAAACTGAAAAGTAGCAAACGAGACCCCACTGGTCTCCAAAATACCAGCAGTACGGAGTATCCTATGGCACTTATCCAGAAAACCTTGGGCATCCTCACCCTCTGTGCCACTGAAAGTCGGAGGCTGAAGTCTACTGAAACTTTCCAGCCTACGTTGCTCATCTTTGGGCATAGTTGGGACTACATAGTCCTAAACTGGGGCAACCGGCTGAGCTGGGACTGCCCCCGGTGCCTGAATTCCCTATACAACCTTCTCAGGTGTCCGGGCAGTTGGAGTCTGAGTGCCTCCCCCGGCCTGAGATATGGCAGTAGTAGACATAGCAACTGCCTGAGCCAAACTAGTGCATACTGTCAAGATCTGAGCCAGGGTCTCCTGAAGACCCAGAATGACAATAGGCACTGTCGGTGCCTGAGCCTGTCCCGCTGGAGCACCCTCGGCGAGTACCAGATCCTGAATAGTAGGGGGATCCACTGGTACTGTCCCGGCTGCTACACGGGCTGGTTCCCTAATTCCACCACGGCCTCGACCCCTTGTGGGTCTGGCTGGTGTCTGGTCACTCTGATCAGTAGCGCGTATCCTCACTATCTGTGAGATAATGAAACAACAGTAGTTTAGATTTCAAGAACCAATAGAATGGCATGAAAGAGTTCAGGAAAATGAAATTCTTCCTAAGAGTTCCATAGCCTCTCGAAGATAAGTACAGACGCCTCTGTACCGATCCGCAAGACTCTACTAAACCTGCTCATGACCGTTGAGTCCTATGGAACCTATGGCTCTGATACCAACTTGTCACGTCCCCATATCCTAACTGGTCGTGATGGCGCCTATCGTGAAACTAGGCAAGCCACTATCACATAACTACACATTTCTTTTAATAAAATTCCATCAAAATCAATAATAATATTCCATGGCAAGTATAAAATTTCTCTAAGTCTTTAACAAAGCATAGTATAATCTAACAGTCTAAACTATTCCCCAGAGCTGGAGTCAACTGATCACGAGCATCTAAGAATAAGGACAATACTTCTACTGTCATTATGCACTGTCTCAAAACAAAATACTCAATATTGAAGGAAGGAAGGGAAATGAAGAAGTTGTGGACGCTGGACAGCTACCTCGAAATCCCCAATGCTGCCGATGAACGAACTCGGATGGCTACTGCTCCGAACCAGTACCTGGATCTGCACACAGAGGTGCAGGGAGTAATGATGAGTATGGCAACTCAATAGTAATGAAAATAAATCATAGTCTGAAGAATAAGAAACACACATCAACAAATACACCAATCCACAAAACAGTAAAATGCCAAGTCTCAATAAAGTGTACATAAGTTCGAAAACCAATTTCCATAAAAATCCTTTGAAACAAGTATATGTCTCCAAATGTTTCTCAGTAAAAACTCCCAAAATATGAGTTTGAAAGATGAAACCAATCATAATCAAAACTTAATAAAGTATCATTATAAACTGCCTCTCGGGCCATAATCATCACTCATAACATTCCCTCAGACACCTCACCATCACTCAGTAATAGTCACTCCAACCTCCCAATCACTCGTCACTCGTCACTCGCACTTAGTAGGTACCTGTGCTCATTGGGGGTGTGTACAGACTCCGGAGGGAATCCTACAGCCCAATCGCTATAAACAAGCAACATCATGGCATAAATAATCTCTTAGGCTATCGGCCTCTCTCATATCATCAATATCCTCACAATGTTGGCCCTCGGCCTCAATCAGTCAGATACTCTCAACATGCTCTCGGACCATAAATAAACATGGTACTCGACCCAAAACAATATTTCATTTCACGAAATAATATCAGTAACTCAGAGTGTCAAAATAATTTATCAAGAAGGACCGAGTGTCAAATCATAATATAATAAGTAAGGAATATCAGAAAAATATCCCCAAATGGGTTAAAACAGATCGGCACTAGGCCCCAAACATGGCTTACAAGCCAAATATATCAAAACATAGTTATATTATTTAACATATGCTTTAAAAGCAGTTTCACAACTCAATAGTTGCCTCAAAAGGGACATATTTTCAAATTCCCAATTCGTGCACGCCCCACACTCGTCATCTAGTGTGTGAGTCACTCCAAAACCGTGAAAGGATGTAAAGTCCGGTTTTCATACCCTCAGGACAGGATTTAAAGACATTACTTACCTCAAACTAGCCCAAAAAGCTATTCTGCAACACGTTTGCCTCTCGAATCAACTTCTGAGTCCTCCAAATCTATCAAGTTCAGATTTTTCACATCAAATTATACTAAGGGAATGAATTCCAATCAAAAATTATCAATTGTAGCACAAAACCCGAAATTAGTCAAAACCCGACCCCCGGGCCCGCGTCTCAGAACTCGACAAAATTTATACCAAAACGATCCTCATCATCTCACGAGTCCATACATATAAAGAACTCTGATATCGGAGTCTGTTTGACCCCTCAAATCATCCCTAAAATGTCTCATAATCTCAAGCCCTAACTTTACCTTTTTCTACTGATTTCCCCGATTAACCAATATTAATTTAGTCCTTTATCACATATAATCGAGTTATAGGGTCCAAAATCCTTACCTCAATGAAGGACCGATTTCCCTATTCATAATTGCTCCAAAAGCTCTATTCTCGTTCAAAAATGGTGGAAAAGTGGGCAAAGGTCGCAGAGGGTTTTAATATATACTGTCCAGTTATTACTTCATTGCGATCGCGGGAGTTCCTACGCGATCGCGAAGAGCAAATTCCACAGACCCTCAAAAGACCCTACGTGATCACAGACCTTCACACGCGATCGCGATTCAACAGGACCTCAACCCACGCGATCGCAAACTTACCCACGTGATCGCGAAGAACAAGTGAACTCACTCCCCACGCGCCTATAACTCTACGCGATCGCATGAAGATCCACGTGACCGCACTGCTCTAGCTTGCCAAGCTATGCGATCACAGACACACTTACGCGATCACATAGAACAACTTCACCTTCCTCGACTTTTACTCTACGCGATCGCAACTATTGCCATGTGATCGCGATGAACAAATCACTGTTGTGTTAACACTAGAAAACAACAGACTTTCTAAGGCCAAAAATGCCCGTTAACCATCTGAAATCCATCCCGAGCCCCTCGAGACCCCCAACCAAATACACCAACACATCATAAATGATCATTCAAACTTAGTCGAGCCTTCGAAACACAGAAAACAACATCAAAACACCAAAATCACCTCGAATTCAAGCCTAATAACTTTGAAATTTCTAAATTCCACCAACGATGCCGAAACTATCCAAAACACATCCGAGTGACCTGAAATTTGCACACATATCCAAAATGACATTACGAACCTTTTCCAACTTTCTTAATTCCATTCCGACCCCGATAGCCTATTTTCCCTGCCGACCGGAAATCGTCAAAAACTAAGTTTCGCCAATTCAAGCCTAATTCTACACCGGAGATCACAAAAATATTTTGAACACACTCCTAAGCCCCAAATCACCTAACGAAGCTATCCTAACCATAAAATCTTCATTCTGAGGTCGTTTACCAATAAGTCAACTTTCAGTTGACTTTTCCAACTATAAAGTTATTCTTAGAGACTAACTGTCCCAATTCCTACTGCAACCATTCCGAACCCGAGCCAATCAACTCCAACACATCCTAAACAGTATAACCAATGCATGATAAGGAAATAACAGTAATAAAGATGCAGATTCTACGGAACGACCGACCGGGTCGTTACAGATATTCAATACAAGAACAAGAACATTTTCTGCTCTCTAAGGGCATCTCCAATGGTGCACTATATTTTGCACCAAATCTAAATTTGGTGTAAAATTTAGTATTTTTTTGCTCCAATTAACACCAAATCTTGCACCATTATAGAGTGTGAATAGTGTTGCACCAAATTTGGTGTGACACTATTCATCAACACCAAATTTGGTTTAATATTATTATTTTTTAATTATTTTTTTGACTTTTAATTTATCATATATTGTGTATATAATTAATTTTTATATTAAAATCTTTATAATTTTTATTTTATATCCTATTTTTTGATATATTAATTTTTGTATATATTATATTTATATAAAATTTAAGTTAATTTTATTATTATTATTATTATTGTATAAAAAAGATATATAACCATTATTTAAAAATGAAATATGCAAATCTAAGAATCATGTCGAAAAGATGTTGAACGTGCATTCAGAGTTTTGCAATCTCGTTTCGCAACTGTTGCAGGTCCATCACGTTTTTGGAGAAAAGAGGTGCTACGTGATGTAATGACCACATGTATTATACTACACAACACGATAATTGAGGATGACCGTGATCTTAATGCACCAATTCAAGATGCACGTGAATGTCCAGCTCCTACGATAGAAATGACAGTAGATAAAGATTACCGATTTGAACAATTTTTAGCTCGACACAAAAAAAATTAAGGATAAAGATGCGCATTTCGCACTTCGTAATGCATTAATCGAGCATTTATGGTAGAATATAGGCGAGAGTTGAATATTTATGTGGTACTTAAATTAAATTTGACTATGATGTAATATTTATTTAATTATCTTTTATCAATGATTTCTCTTTTAGTTGATTTATCCTTTAAATATTTTTGTAATAAATGATTACATAAGTAGTGAATGTGAATTATATGTGATGAATATGGAAAAAAGAAAAAAAAATAGAATTTGTTTGAAGGAAATAAAAAATAAAATTTAAATAGAAGATAATAATATAATATAGAAGAGAGAGAAGAATATAAAAAGGAATATTATTTTTTGGTGTAAAATATAGTGTAATGGTTGGAGAAAATTTGGTGTTACACTTTTTTGGTGTGAAATTTCGTGTGAAATTTGGTGTTAGGGTTAGAGGTGGTCTAACTTAAACAAACTCTACAATTGTTCCACATATTTATTGATACCATTTATTGTGTTCATTAATTATTCTTCACTTATTGCTCATTATTGATCATAAAAGGCTATCTTCGAGGCCCTCCATACTGTTATTTCTTCATCGATCGTCCTTTGTTAAGCATACTAGCCCGACCTCGAGGCCCTGCTTCGGCCAGCTCGAGACCCTATCCTGTGACAGCTTGGTTTGCATACCGTTACTTTCCTCTACTCTCACCTACTTTCCTAACCCATACTTAGCATATATTGCCTAACAACTGATATTAAAAATAAATTACATATTTTTAGAACCACAAAATCAAATATAATTATCATTACCATTTAAATCAACACAGCATAGATCAGTGAGAGGGAGACATTCAGCTTCTGTCTCTACCTCCACGCAGAAATGTCATAACCCCAAATCCTAACAGGTCGTGATGGCGCCTATCGTGGAACTAGGCTAGCCAACCATCACATAACTACTCCTTTTTTTCTATCATAATATTTCAAAAATCAATAACAAGCAGCAAACAGAGTATAAAATAATTTCTTTAAGTCTTTACGCCCCAATAATATAAGCTAACAGTCTAACAATTCCCCTAAGACTGGAGTCAACCGATCACGAGCATCTAAGAAATAACTAACTCTGCTAATGTCTTAAGCAATGTGTATGAAATAAAATACTAATACTAAATAAGGAAGGGAAATGGAGAAGCTGCGGACGCTGGACAGCTACCTCGAAATCCCGTAAGCTGCTGATAACGAACGCGGACGACTACTGCTCCGAACTAGTACCTGGATCTGCACACAGAGGTGCAGGGAGTAATGATGAGTACGCCAACTCAGTAGTAATGAAAACAAATCACAGTCTGAAGTATATGAAACACACAGCACAAAACACGAATTCACAAAACAGTAAAACATCACGTCTCCATAAAGTATACATCAAATACATACGTTCGAAAACCAATTTCCAGAAAATCTTTTGAAACAAGTATATTTCTTTCCAAAGATTTCTCAGTAAAACTCTCACTAAAAATTAGTTTCAAAAATGAAGTGAATCATAGTCAAAACTCAGTAAAATATCATCATAAAACTGCCTCTCGGGCCATAATCATCACTCGTAACAATTTCCCTCAGCACCTCACTATCACTCAGTATCAGCCCCGTGGGCAACCTCACTATCACTCATATGCCTCCCAATCACTCATCACTCGGCACTCGCACTCAGTAGGTACTTGCGCTCACTGGGGGGTGTGTACAGACTCCGGAGGGGCTCCTACAGCCCAAGCGCCATAAACAAACCACATCATGGCATAAATCACTCTCAGACACTCGTCCTCTCTCATATCATAACATCCTCATAATCTTGGCCCTCGGCCACTCAGTCAGACACTCTCAGCATGCCACTCGGGCCAGGAATAAAACGGGGTTCTCGACCCAAAATAGTATTTCATTCAAAGAAATAGTAATATCATCAAATAAGAGTGTCAACAACTTCACAAGAAAGACTGAGTGAAAAATCATAGTATCAAAATAGTGAGAATATCAGTAAAACAGTCCCCAAGGGGTTAAAACAGATCGGCACTAGGCCCCACACATGGCTTACAACCCAATTATATCAAATCATAGTAGTACTATAGAGAATAAGCTTTAAAAGCAATTTCACAACTCAATAGTTGCCTAAAAAGGTACATTTTTTCAAATTTCCAATTCGTGCACGCCCCACACTCATCATCCAGTGCGTGTCACTCCAAATCCGTGAAAGGATGTAAAGTCTGGGGTTTCATACCCTCATGACAGGATTTAAAGACATTACTTACCTCAAACTAGCCCGAAAAGCTACTCTGCACCGCTTGCCTCTCGTATCAACTTCTGAGTGCTCCAAATCTACCAAGATCAGATTTTTATCATCAAATTATGCTAAGGTAATGAATTCCAATTGAAAAATACCAATTTTAGCTCAAAATCCGAAATTAGCAAAAACCCAACCTCCTGGCCCGCGTCTCAGAACTCAACAAATTTTATACCAAACTATTCTTCATCATCTCATGAGTCCGTACATATAAAGAACGCTAAAATCGGAGTTCGTTTGACCTCTCAAATCATCCCCTAAAGGTCTCATATTCTCAATCCCTAACTTCATCTTTTTCTACTGATTTTCATAAATTAAACAATGATAATTTGGTCCTTAATCACATATAATTGAGTATTAAGGTCCAGAATCCTTACCTCAATGAAGAACAATGATTCCCTCGCTTCAAAATCGCCTCAATAGCTCTCTTTCCGTACAAAAATGGTGAAAAGTGGGTAAAGGTCGCGGAGGGTTTATTTAAATAATGCCCAGTCCTTTCTTCTCTGCGATCGCGGAAGTACTCACGCGATCGCGAAGAACAAATCCCCCAGGCCCTCCAAAGACCTTACGCGATCGCAGTACAAGCCACGCGATCGCGATTCAATAGAACCTCAACCTACGCAATCGCAACCCAACACACGCGATCGCGAAGAACAGTTGATCCCACTCCCCACGCGCCTGACTAACCCTACGCGATAGCACCAATGCACACGCGATTGCACTGAATAACGCCACGTACCTTTTCGATCGCACACCTTCCCCCGCGATCGCGATTCACAAAATGACCGGGCTCCAGGTTACTCTACGTGATCGCGGACCATTCCTCGCGATCGTAGTGAACAATGTGCTACTGCACTTACACCAGCAAAAACATCAGATTTTCTTAAGGCTAAAGTGCCCGTTAACCACCTGAAATCAATCCCGAGCCCCTCGAGACCCTAACCAAATTTACCAACATATCCCATAACATCATTCAACCTTATTTGTACTCTCAAAAAACTAAAAATAACATCAAAACACCAAAATCACATCGGATTCAAGCCTAAGAACTTTGAAATTTCTAAATTCCACCAACGATGCCGAAACTATCCAAAACACATCTGATTGACCTGAAATTTTGCACACATATCCAAAATGACATTACGAACCTGTTCCAACTTCCGGAATTCCATTTCGACCCCGATATCCTATTTTCCACTGCCGACCGGAAATCGCCAAAAACTAACTTTCGCCAATTCAAGCCTAATTCTACACCAGACATCACAAAAATATTCCTAACGCACTCCTAAGTCCCAAATCACCTAACGAAGCTTTTCGAGCCATAAAATCCGCATTCCAAGATTGTTTACCAATAAGTCAACTCTCAGTTGACTTTTTCAACTACAAAGCTATTTTTTAGAGACTAAATGTCTCAATTCTCACTACAGTTATTCTGAACCTGAGCCAACCGACTTTAACACATCATAAATAGCATAACCAACCTATGACAAGGCAATAACAACAATAATAATGCAAATTCTACGAAACGACCGACCGGGTCGTTACATTCTCTCCCAGTTAAACATGCGTTCATCCTCGAACGTGCCCAGAGTTGTTCCAAACACTACCAAAATTGCTGTGTAACCTACCATGCACATATTCGGAGGTGATATCACGTCACCTTACCCCATATGGTCTGATAGCACAACATAGTTTAAATTTCGAAGTTCAATCCTGACCCATAAACCTTAGAACTAAATTTTCGCTTCTGAGTCCATTCATAAGATCAAATTTCCACGACTATAAGCTGAAATAGTTTGAACACGCTGTATCAAGCCATATCCGCAACAAAATATGAAATCACATAATATACCGCATGACTTAACACTCATAACGATGATTCCTAATCCCAATCGCTGCTCATAACAATCCAATACCGGTAAATAACCTCTTATCAAACAAAACCTCGCTTAAACACCTTCATCTGGTGCCGATGATGAAAGAAACACGTAGAAACCAGCAACCATTCATCCGATCAGCATCAATACCATCCAGATCCATAACTTGTGCAACTCGTGCACTCAATAACAACATCCCAAGAGCTCAATTCAAAAAATAGAGAAGACTCACACGAGAGGACTATCCTGCCATTACTCTTTCCATTACCACATCATGCTAGAAGCCTGATACACATCGTGAAACCATATCACACAAATTCGACACCAAGGATCATACCTCTACCTAACTGAGCTGCAAAACGTGATCCCATCCAAACGCTGGACCACGTGACATACTCCAAGACACCTTGCTCAAAATCAATAACCATGCAAAATTCAACATCAAGTACTCAAAGTGCATTACCATAACCACGGGGGAAATTGGACGATATCATGCCACCCATACCCGAAAGAACATAACCAATACGTCTCAATCCTGCAACACCCAATTACTTACCTTACTCAAATCTCGCTATCAAGCCCAGATATAACTGCACCCTATGCACATATAACGACAATCACATCTCCTCGAAACACCGAAAGGTAACTCATAGATAACTCCAAAACACGAATAAGCTCAATGACAATCGAATGGTACATCCCTCAACAATAGCAATTTGGAGTCAGCAATTCCGACTCAGTGTAGAACACACACCCATACAGGTCTACCAATAATTCTAAATCAACTCTGGTCATCCACATCAGGTAAATAACTCTTCAATGGTTCATAATGACTGAATCATGACATATACTAAAACCTGACTAGCTTTGCTCGCATCCTCATAGTTCACAACCACAAAATAATCCGTTTATTAGAACTCTTAGTCTCAAAGTCCATAAAGCGCACAAATTTATCATATCTGATCGCAACTCCACCACTCAAATATATAACATGTCTGTAATACTCAATCATTCCACAAGGGATACCCCCATAATTCCTCTGTGTCACCAAGAAACCTTGAATATCATCAGTCGATCCAACAAGAGAGCGTCGTAACACCAATGAAGCACCCTTATTCAAACACATTGTCCTTAATGAATGTATACTCTCTTCCAGCCACCCAATAATGGTATCCTTTACCTAATCATCTGAAACTGCCAGTTCTGACCTTCCTTCTAGAACTGAACTGTGATGACCCAAAAGGGTCATCTTAGGTAAACTTAATTATGACTGTGTTCCGAGGCCCCGAAAGCCTCCATTAATCTCACCTCGATGTGCGTGCGCAACCCGAGCGCATAGCCGGGAAGCCTTTATCTGGAAACTTGATAAAGAGTTGGATTTTGTGATAATTAATTGAATAAAGTTGACTTTGGTCAACATTGTTGGTAAACGGACTCAGACCCGTGATCTGGTGGTCCTGAAAGGTCCGTAGAAAAATATGGGACTTGGGCGTATGCCCGGAATTGAATTCCGAGGACCCAAGTCCGAGAAATGAATTTTTAAAGAAAATTGTGTTCTGAAAATAATAATGGCTTATGAAAATGAACCTCAATGTGAAACCTGTGCTGCCGGGACCGTATTATGGTTCCGGAGCCCAGAACAGGTTCAATATCTATTATTTAAGTTATCTGTGAAATTTGGTAAGAAACAAACTTGATTTGACGGGTTTCGGATCAAAATGGGAAATTGAGAGTTAATGAAGTTTTGAGGATTTTCATAGAAATTGAAATTTGGTTTGGAACGTGTTTTTATGTTACCGAGGTCCGAATGAAATTCCGATATTGAGAATAGTTCAGTTATGTCATTTATGACTTGTCTGCAAAATTGATGTCATTCCGAGTAGTATAGGCCGGTTCGGCACATTGAAATGAATTCTAGAATCTTAAGATCTTAAGCTTGATTCAATTTGATTTTGGGGTTGAATTCTGAGTTTCGTTGTTGTTTTTCACATTTTGGAAGTTTGAGCGAGTCCGTATCATAAATACAGACTTGCTGGTGCTTTTGGACGGGGTCCCGAGGGGCTCGGGTGAGTTTTGGCCCGGGAGCTAAGTTGGAAAAACCAGATTTTTGTTGTCTGGTTTCCTTCTTCGCGATCGCAGAAGGTGGGTCGCGATTGCGAAGAAAGAATTGGGCTGGGCTGCTGATTGTTCTTCGCGATCGCGGAAGGTTGGGCCCTTGGCCTTCGCGATCGCATCCCAGTCTTCGCGATTGCAGAAGGCTGGACTCCATGCCTTCGCGATCGCAGCCCCATCCTCGCGATCGCATAGTGTCAAGTCAGGTCCGGGAACAGTTGCTCTTCGCGATCGCAGGACCTCTGCCGCGATCGCAGAGGTCTGGCCAGTTGGCCTTCGCGATCGTAGGGCTTGTCGCGATCGCGGTGAAGGAATACCTGGGCAGTTANATTATCAAAAATCACGGAATTAGGTAGTAATTTTAGGGCTCTTGAGGATTTTGTGATTTTCCATTTTAGGCCATGAATTCAAGTAGAAATCACACATTAATGATCCTTAGGCTATGGGTAAGTGATCCCTTCGAGAATTTTCGGAATTTGAACATGCGGAACCAAGGTTGGAATTTGAGAATTTTGCAAGAATAGCGATTATATTGAATAACTAAGATAATTTTCCACATTGTGCATGCATTGATTTAATTGTACACCTTTTGGCTAGTTGCGAGTCCTTGGGTGTAGAGTTCGGAGTTTCGGGCGCAATTGTGGTCCGAGGGGTAGATTCGACACGAGGTGAGTCTCCTTTCTAACCTTGTAAGAGGGAATTGTCCCCATAGGTGATGTATATGCTATGT
>ML265940.1:99625-123812 GCA_005239495.1 Nicotiana undulata | reverse complement strand
TTTGAGAAAGATTGCACCGTACTCCCTTAGAATCGCAAAATCCCATGTTGCTAAGTATTAAATAGCTTTTTACGAGATTTAATTCTAGCAAATCACGTATGTAACTTTTATGGAATTATATAAGATTTGTTCATTCCAACCATTGTCAAAGAACGTATGAAATTTTTCTGAAATGAATGCTTACATCTTCTAACTTTAAGGGTATAGGTAACCAATAGCTTTCATGTGTTCAGATAAATTGACATTATTATGCAACCTTTTATCGAAAAGCTAAAGTGAAGTGAATCACTTTGTATGCTTTAACAATGTGACACCTTGTTACATTGTATATGAGTCACTTATTGCATTAATTATCCACTTCGTGGGCTGCCACTTGGTCTCCTTAACTTTATCCAAATAATTCACCTTTTTCTTAATTAACTCACTAATTTCCTCACTAATTTAATAGTTAACCAATTACCCACATGATTTAAGAATTGTCTTAAATTACTTAAAATGCTACTCACTTTAATACTCTTTGTACATCTTACTATTATAGTCATGTGGTACCTTGTATGGTACTAGTCAATGAATACGGGGTATTATAACTTGGATCGTATTTTATCCCCAAATTGCCAAACTTCGACGGAACTCACTTTATTTGATTTGATTAACCTATCACCTTCGTAAATTAACTTATCACTTGTTTGAATAGTGTGATACTTATAAATTCAAAATAAATCTCATTTAGGGAAACGGGGTCCGATAACGCAAAAACGACCGGTCGGGTCGTTACAGTCTGCACGTTTGAATCCGAGGTCACATAGAAACCATGTCTATAGGGATTAATGTCTTTAATTTGCCTCAATTCTGAAACTGTCTAACGCTTAATGTGAGAATTTGTTCGCGTGCATTTGTTGTCTAAGTGTGGAGGCTAACTTGAGCCCTTAATTGCCTTTACACGAAGTCCAACTTGTTTTTTTGTATGTCGCCTAGTTTTATCATTTTGAGTAGCCTAAGTTAAGTCTAGAACCATCCAAAATAGAGGTCCAAACGCCTCCTGGGCCATAGGCATGGGACGGGTAGTGCACGCATAGGGCACAGTTTAGAATCAACTAGTGCGCTTTAGGTAAAAATTTAAAGATAGTAATCGGGTAGTAGGAGATGATAGTCTGTGCCCGCTAAATAATACAAGTAACACCCCACGTCAATGGGGTTATAAAGTTTTGTTTATGTTGCACGTGGTTATCCTTTAGGCTAAAAAACTTAGGACCCCCCCATCTTGTCTTTAAATCAATTATTTGTGTTTATTCAAGGACTTTCTAATAATTGCCCAATTTTTTTGTTTTTATCCCTGTTTACTTGAATAATTCATATAATTCGAGTTCAGCTGGGACCCACAATTGTGGACCTCGAAGAGTGCCTAGCACATTCTCTTCATGGTAATTTGAGCCCTTACCCGATTTTTGGTGACGCATACTGGTTGAACCAGAGTCATTTGCAAATAGGTGCCCTAACGCACCTCAAACCCATTAGGTGGTGACTCTCTCTTTTAACACCTTCCTTAAAAGAGTTGTCACGTGTCGAAACTCGATTTCGCGAGAAAAAGGGGCGCGACAACATGGCGACTCTGCTGGGGAAATTTTAGGCTCTTACCATAGCGAACTTGGCCTATATGAATTAGTCCTCTTTGATGAATGTGTTTCCATGTTATTTATTGTACATGAATATCTCGCTCCCGTTTTCCCTTTTCATTTCTGCATGCACACCCTTTTCCCGTTCTCCCTTTCATTTGAACTCGCATTAACATGCAAATCTCTGCTCGACTTGGTTACAATATGCGTTTTCCTCTTATGTTTGCTCGATACAAGCCATTTTTAAAATTTTGCTACATCATGTATCTCCCCACCCTTACTCCCTCGCTTACTTTATTACAATTTTCACATTACGCGAACTAACTTCTTCCTTGTTTTCCTTTCTTTTTGTGTCTTTACATTTCATTTAATACTGCATGTACTGTTTTCATCATGCAAAATATTTGATAATGTCTTGTTTTATCTTTGCATAATTGCATGCTCCACATCATATTCTACTCGTGCATAATTAATACCATAGCGGCGCTTGATGAGTGTCCGCGCTCTTCCTAAATCACCCTTTAAATTTGGAAAGGCTTATTTGCGGTAAAACTAGTCAATCATCGATGCAGTCGATGGTCCCGTGCCTTTCCCTCTCAAGTTGTCTACTTGAGGGTACCGGTCTAGACCCTTCTAGAAACCCCCACTCTAATATTAACCGTGCATGCATCATGTCCAAACCTAGTATAGGTTAGAACGCTGTCCGCGTAATAACCCTCTAAGGCAAGCCTTGTCCAAAGTCCGCCGGGATTTCCATAGTCCGCCGGGATTTCCATAGTCCCAATGGACATTATCACGTTATGTGCATTATTTGGAGAAAAACATGCCAATATGTTGATCATTAACGTGAAAATAGCCAAATCCGGAGGGGGAAAGGGCTAACCTTATTTGTTTTGCAGAAATGAGGCACGAAGTCCCCAAGTTTGACATGGTTCAAAATATCCCACCTTTGATGTTGGATTGGTGGGAAAACCTCTCCCCAAGTGACAAAAATCATGTTAAAAGAGCCCTTGGGAATTTACCTTCCTTGTTTGACATTCAGCCAAACAATGTATTAATTGAGGCCTCCACCATGTTCTGGGATGAAAAGAGAGTCGTCTTCCGTTTTGGAGACATATAAATGACTCCCCTTCTAGAGGAAATAGGAGGCTTCGCTGGGCTCCCATGGGATAGCCCTGGTTTGTTGGTACTGGAAAACCACATTTATCGAGGTTACTTAAAAGTGACGGGTTTTAGAAAAAATGATGAGTTAGTCTGTCTGAAGAAATCTTACATACCATTCGATTCCCTTTACGAGCTTTATGGGCACAACAAGTCATATCGCCTTTGGGTTGGACTTACTGCTGGGTTTTTGTATTCATTGTCTATTTTCTGGGGATGCTGGTATTTCCAATACAGGGAGAAAGGATCCACACTCCCCTAGCTTTGGTTACTAAGACCCTAATGGAGGGAATTGAGGGGCAAACTTACACTATTGTCCCTATGATCGTGGCTGAGATGTACCGAGCCTTAGAGCGTTGCAAAAAGGGGTATAGGCATTTCGAGGGTTGCAATCTCCTACTGCAAATATGGTTGTTGGAACACCTTCATAGAGGGAGAATACCGTCAAGAATTCTTCGCGACGAGCATGGAATGACCACATAGCCTATCACTATCCGAAGACAATGACTTTTATCCCAGACAGGTTTGCACAACCAGAAAATGCTGTAGGCTGGGTACATTTCTTTAGCAATTTGACTGATGGCAAGGTACATTAGATGTTCGAGTGGTTACCTAGTAGTGAATTCATCATCAGGCCGAGAGATGTTCCTTATCTAGTGCTAATCGGATTGAGGGGAATCTATCCTTATGCTCCTATAGGAGTTATGAGGCAAGCTGGGAGAAAATAGGTTATACCACGAGTTTCCAAAATGGTTCATTACAAAGCAGACTTCCAAGGGAATGCCATTCCATTCAAGTTCGAGGCATATCATATGTGGCATCAAAAGATTATTGTGGAGAAAGATACTATCGAGCTAGACCAGTATCATGGCGGCTATGTGTACTTCTACCATCATGGTTGGTCGATGACATAGCAGGAGAGGTCAAGCCAGGGGTTGATTTGAGGAATAGGGTCATAGATGACGCTGCTGAAGCACAAGTAAAATACAGGAGGTTGCGCAAAAGGATTTTCGAGTCTGAAGCCAGGCATTTGGAACAACATAAACTGGACATGGAAGTAATCAACGAATGAAGGGGAATCGCTACCAAGTCAACAGAGAGGTTGGAATATTTGGAGAAGGGTTTGATGGAACTTGAGGGAAAGATGAGGAAAAGAATCTCGGATTGTCAGAACGCAGAGGGCAATGGAGGAGGACATCTAGCAAGGGTGTATCTGCTGTTGGACATGCGCGACCTGGGGAATCTGATTGATGGGGCAAAGAAGGCCAAGCTTGGAGAAGGTCCCTCTGGGACCAAATAGATTAGGAATGATGTTTACTTGTTTTCTAGATTCGTTTTAGATTTAGATTGTAGTAAGGCAAATGCCATTAGTGACTCTTTATAATTATTGTCGTTTTGGTAGAGATTTGGTCTATTTATCATATTAACAAAATGACGTAGTTATTGGCACTAAGTTTTCTCTAAACCTATGTGTCGCTAGGCCTACCTTGGGCATAATGAGGTCCCCAAATTAGGACGCGAATTTATAACTCCGCAATACGTGTTTAAATACTGCAAATATCCTTTTAATACTCCTTACTGACTTGTTTACCTTTTATTTTTCTTCTTTGTTTATTCACATCCCCTAAGGTTGGTTCGTGCATATTGACATCATCGGCATATCATACCAGATCTAGAGGTCTTCCACCTCCTTCTATTCCAAGTGATACTAAGAACAAATTAAAAGCTAAGATGGACAATATGAGTGGTATCATGAAAGACAATGCTACACATGCAGAGAATGTCGAAACTTCGGATGGTCGGAGTACTCCGGTGTAGAATGATTTGGTTTTACGGTTAGAACATAAGATATTGGAGTTAAAAGGGGAACTTGAGCAGGTCCGTAACTTGGCAAACCTTTCCCTTACCCTGAATGTTCCCGACATCAACCAACAAAACACCCAAAATCCAGCACCTCCTCAAAACACACAAAACTAGCACCCACAAAATCCTCCCGCACCTCATCAATATGCCGCACCTCCCCAAAATCCTAATCCTCCACCAGTACCAACTTCTCCACAACATCATCATCATACGACCCAGTACCCCCAAACCACCACCTACCACACTCCTCAAAACGCACCACAACTTACCGCTGGTCCCTAAAACTCAACCAACAATAACCACTACACCCAAATTCATGGAGTCCACCAAAGTAACCCTATATACGTGGAAACCTTACCCCACACTTCACAACAAACCCTGTATACATCGGAATCCGCCGAGAAGGACATGCTCATCAAGAACATGGCGGAAGAACGTAAGAAACTTACAAGTCGAGTCTAAGATGTTGAAGGTGGTAAAGGCAACGAAGGTTTGAACTATGAGGATTTGTGTATTCAACTAGACGTAGAACTGCAGAGGGTTACAAACCTCCTAAGTTCGAAATGTTCGACGAGACAGGTGATCCGAAGGTACATTTGAGGACATATTGCGACAAGCTCGTATGGATTGGTAAAGATGAAAGAATCCGCATGAAGCTGTTCATGAGGAGCCTCACCAGAGACGCCCTATCCTGGTACATCTGTCAAAACCCAAAGAAATGGGTTAACTGGGTAAGCATGGCGTCAAATTTTAAGGATCGGTTCAAATTCAACATAGAGAATGCACCAGATGTCTTCTACATCCAGAATCTTAAGAAGAAGCCAATAGAAACTTTCCGCGAGTATGCTACTCGGTGGAGATCAGAGGTTGTGAAAGTAAGGCCAACATTGGAAGAGCAGCAAATGAACAAGTTCTTTGTCCGAGCTCAAGATACGCAGTATTACGAGAGGTTGATGGTTATTGAAAACCATAAGTTTTTCGACATCATCAAACTGGGAGAAATAATAGAAGAGGGAATTAAGAGCGGAATGGTAACAAATTTTGAGGCACTTCAGGCTACGAACAAAGCCTTGTAGTCAGGCGGTATATCTAAAAAGAAGGAAGTAGGGGCAGTAATGGTAGCCCAAGGTCCGAAGTCTCCTCTCACATACCAAACACCTGCACTCACATATCACCCTTCACCTCCCAGATATCAACAACCTGTCACCGCTTACCATACTTATAACACTCAGCCAGCATACTACCACTCACCACCAGCCCACCAAAATTACCAAAAACCCAGGCCAAATTTCGACCGCTGACCGCCCATACAATACACTCCTATGCTAAACCCATCGACCAGTTGTACGAGAAACTAAAGTCTGCCAGTTATGTCACTCCTATTCCCATTGTTTCCATGGAAAATTACTCTCAGTGGGTCAAACCAAACATGGCATGTGCCTACCATTCGGGCATGAAGGGTCACATTGTTGATGAATGACGCACTCTAAAGGACAAGATCCAGATATTAATTGACACCAAAGTTATACAGGCAAAGGAGGCTGCACCTAATGTCCGCAACAATCCCCTCCGGATCACAGGGACGAAGGGGTAAATGTGATAGAAACTGATGAAGAATGGGATCCGGAAGGGTCAATCGGACTCATTCGGGAGGGGATGATCCTAAAATACCCACTGTCACTCTCACACCTATTGTGGTACAAATACAATCACAGATTGAAGTAGAGGTAGTCGCACCGACTTCGCTCGAGGTTGAAGTAACAACGCCCTCAGTCACGCCAACTCTGTTTGAAGTAGAAGTGACCACACCATTCACCGTGACGGTAGCACATACACCGTCCTTTAAGTCCAATGATGTTCCCTCGGACTACGCTACAAAAGCGAGAAGGAAAGGAAAGGGGAAAATGGAAGAAACTAGTGCAACACAAGATATGACTGTTGATACCCAATTTTTCTCACATATATTTGAAATACATATGTACCTTCAAAATAGTGCATGAGCATCATCAAGTATTTTTCCATAATTTTTAAAGGTTTAATCAATTTATTCCTGCATTTTTATTACATAAATAATTATTAATTGCATCACAAATAATTTTATAATAATTTGTTATTTAATTCTCATCATTTATATTTCTTATTAGGCTTTAAAGATTTTTATGTACAATTATATTTGCATCTTTAGGCTAAAATTACACATTTTGCAATAATAACACATATATGCATAATTACATTATTTACACAGAAAAATGACTTTTTATATTTTTGTAATGTTAAGTAATAGTTTTAAATCATTTTCATGCACAAATGACATTTTTATTATTTATTAATTATTTTACTGATTTAATTGAGTATTTAAAATCTAGCCCCTTTTTCTTAATTAATTTCGGACCTAGCCCAATTACCCCAGCACAATAACCTAGCCCAATACTCATACCCGTTCAAACCCAGACACAATTCCCCCTTTAAAATCCTAGCCGTTGATCTTTGAAGATCAACGACTCACAATCATCCCACCCCTTTAAACTAACCAACCCCACTAACCCTAACCCATTTCCACCTACCTGCCGCCCTCAAACGCTCTCAGTTCCCTCCCCATTCTCTTCTAAAATCCTAGCGCCGCACTCCCATCTCCCCTTTGATTCTGACCTAGAATGGAATCACTTGGTGATTCCTTACCTTATCTGGCCCTCCTTCTTTACCGGCTACTCATTTTTGGTGATATCTAATTGCTTGCCTCAAATGGCAAGTAGTAACTATGGAGATCGAACCAAGGCTGGTTCAAACCTTTAACCTACTGTTGTTTCCATCTATGTTCATCGGCTTTTCTATGTGAGTACGAATATTTTTCGTATCTTTCACTGATTCATACCTAACCTAAAGTTAGGGTTTTCAAATCTTTGATTCAGACTAGATTTGGTTCAAATTTTAGTTTGTTTTAATGTTATTTTTCGTCTATATTCACTTTGTTACTCATAAATCTGCCTATTTTTTGTTAAACCTTTTACTTACCCAAATTAGGGTTTCAACCTTTTTTAATCGAACCCGATTTGGTTCAATCCTATGTTTTTCTTTAATAGCTCCATGTCTATGTGCTTTTTATTAAAACAGACGATTCTTTCCCTTTATCTCTCTATCAATTTGTGTTTACTTAAAAATTAGGGTTTTTCAGATCTTAGTTGAATCAAATATAGGTCGATTCTGTTTATCGTTTGAATAAAACTCCTGTCTAGGTTCGTTATGTGATATTTGTGCTGATTTTATGGCCTTCCTTTTGAATATTCTCTTGTCTACCTTATGTACCTTATTTTACTGTTGATTCTTTGGTTACTGATTAGGGCTTGAAATCTTCTATTGATTTCCGTTTACTCTTTCCTTTCTCGTATGGTGTTGATGTTTTCCTTATTTACATTCAACCTACCCTGCTTCCATTATTTCCTTACCTTATTTGCTTTGAGACTTCCTGTTAATTAATACTTTCCTTATTTTGAGTGGTGACGCGCTGTTATGGCTGTTAATTGACTGAACCCTGACTTCAATTGATTATGGGAATTATTTTCATTCCTTATTTGTGTATGCTTGATTTATTCCCTTATTTGTATGCCTAAGTGAATACTATTTAATCCCTTTCCCTTCTCCCTTTTAAAAAACAAGACTCGAACTCTCAAACTCTCACTAAAAAAACTTAAGCTCTCTTATTCTGATTCTGTGCTAATTATCTCTTGCTTGGGCCGGATAAAAGCCAAGGCCAAGTGATTCTGGAACTTAACTGCTGTGGCATATCTACTTGCTTTCTTGATTAACTGGTATGCCCTAATCCTTTGTAATTTCATTCTCCATTCTTTCATAACATGTGTTGCTCGACTAACATGTTTTAATTCCAAGCATTGTTTAACCAAAGAATTAGATTCTCTGCCAAAGCTATTTTAAGAAGTAATCGGGCTTCTGATAACCAAGAAAATATGCTAATAATTATAATCAGACTCGTAAATAGAAAGCAACAAGAATGCGTAAAAGTAAATGTATTTCACTAGTGGTTCGAACGTGTCCGTACAAGTCATATTTTACTCCCTTTTATAGGGAATTTCTTAATATAACATCTACTCTTCTTAATGATTGAGCATTAATGACTAATAATGTCATTAATGTAACATTACAGTAATAAATCGTAACTGTTGCGTGAAGATTATGTAACGTCTAGCTCATGTAGTGAAGATCTTTGAATCTGCCCTTTATCCCGCCTTGGTTCATTCTGACCGTGTCTCTTCATCTACTCAGTTAGATTGGGGCTCCCGTATCTAATTGCCTCGTGGGTATGTTGTTCCGTTCCTTTTTGTCTCGTACCTCTTTGTAAAGTCATGAACATTTGTCATGTTTTTATTGCTCCACATGGATTGCCTTGTCATCTGAATTAGTACACGTGTGAAGCCTATTTTTACCAATACAGATAGTCCCCCCACTTACCATTTATTTATCAATTAAATATTTGGTAAGTAGCTACTCATTTATGGCGGGAATATTTTGATGTCGCTTCACTCGTACCATTGTATCCGTCTCTGAATGTATACGTCGTTTGTCACTTCCATTTAATGCTTATGCCACGTGGCATTTTCGAATTAGTTCTGCGATTGTTCAACGCCTTTTAGGGATTTTTGTGGCTGCATCAGTCACGAAGTGATAGTTTCAATTATGACTTTCACATCACTGTTTTTTCCATTTTTTGACGGTCGCCTTTGAGTATAAATACCCCTTTTCTTTCCTTTGCTTTCACAAAAAACTTCTAACTTCCTTTCATTGTTTGTAAATTCTTCTTTCTTGTAAACATGTCTTCCTCAAGCCAGCAACCCAAAAAGGTCATTATTGTAGATGAATTAACTCCTTCTTTTGCTCCAATCTGGAGTAGGAGGGGTGGTAGACTTAGGAGTTTAAGTTCTACACCTTCCAGGGGTTCTTCCTCTTCTCATACTACTCATCTGCCATCTTCTAGATCTAATATTCTTCATCTTCTTCGAGGGCTAGGGCTTCTAAATCTTCATCAAAGAGTAGGGAACACAATGAACCACTTCGTGAACCGAGAGTCGATGAGATTGTCCCTGTCGAGTTTTCTTTTGTAAAGGATAGTGAGGCCATTAGTAAGTAGCCTTCTTCCATGTCATCACATGATAATGCTGACCTTTATCCTACCCAAATAATAGAGGGTTTAGTGTCACTCGTACGTAAATATTGTTGTTGGAAGTATGATTTTCCAGTTGTTGTTCCTAATGACAATCAAAGAATAACCTCTTATAGGACTGGGTATTCTTTTGTATACACTTATCCCTCTACATTAGGATTTAAGCCTCCCATCGACCCTGTTATCATTGAGTTCTGTCGATTCTTCAATGTTTGCTTGGGACAGGTTGTCCTCTTGTTTGGAGGGCAGTTGCATGCCTTAGGTATTTGGACAACTTAGCTTCCGTCCCTTTTACTTTCCATCATCTTATTCACCTCTATTCCCCGATGTTATTCTACCAAGGAGTTTTTACTCTCGCGGCTAGGAGTAAAAGAGTTTTAGTTATACTAGATGATGACAAGGATAAAGATCGTATGCTCGGTATGTTGCTGTCCCTACTGCAGGTTTAGTAGGTGAAGAAAATCTCCCCTTCCCTGAGAAGTGGAACTTTGCACGTGAGTACAATTTTGCTCACTTTCCTTCTGTGTTTTTGATAAATTATCAGTACCGTGACTGTTTCTTTTTCTTTTGCAGCAACCATGAGAACCGTCGAGAATGTCTCCAGTTTCGGTGATTGGGTAGAAAAATTACTGTTGATCGCTCCTTTAGAAGAGCGTTCTTGGAAGTACCTCTCTTCGAGGTTTGGTTGGAAGGTGAAAACCCATGGTAATGTTTTTTTTTCTTTTACTTCTTGTCTTCCTCCATTCTAACTTTTCTGATTCCTTTCATTTGTTAGGGTTTCCTGCTCGTGGTATTTCTGCTGCTGCTGTGTCCGCTTCAAAACTTTCCCTGGCTAAGGCCCAGGAAATCATTGTTGGCTCCTCTTCGTCTAAAAGGAAAACAAGTGGGTCCCAGACCTTAGAGGATGAAGAAGAATATGAGGAAGGTTCGCTGATTCATAGGTCGAGAAGGAGGAGGGTAGTCTCTGACGATGAATCTGTCCCCCATTATTGATCCTCCTGTACCTGAATCAGAGCTTTCCGCTCCTGAAGATGCAACTCTCTCTCTTGTTCATGAGTCAATTGATCAACTATTCCAGCAAGGCTTTGGTTCAGTTTCAAAAGAAGCACCTCTTGATATTTTCCCTCTGTCTACTTCTCCGGAACTTTAGCTTACTGCTCCCGTTGCTGTTTCTGCTCCCGTTACTGTTTCTGCTCCTCAACCTATTCCATCCGTGGCTCCTTCATCTTCCCCTACTTCCGTGCCTTCTGTAGTCGAAGTAGGGTCTTCCAGTAGGGGGCGATGAAGCAAGTAATGATTGAGGTTCCTGCGGGAGGCAGCCTCTTGAAGAAGTCCGGCCAGGCTGATGTATGGTTATAGCCCCTGATAGGCTCGGTTGAGAAGTTTAGGTTGGAAAGTCACAGCTCCTTAACTTGGATGAACGAGATTGTGCACTCGTCCCTGAAGGTAGACTTTAAACTTTCCCTCCTTCAAATATTTTTTTTTACCGTATCTAACTTATCCTTTTATGCAGATCAATCTTATTGGCACATAACTGATGAAAAGAGTCGTTCAAATGGAGAAATTAGCAAAGGACTACCATACTGAGGCTGACAATTGGAAGGAGCAGTTCGAGATTCTACAACTTGATGTGGAGGCAATGGAGGAGGAGAAATGTACCTTGGAGCAGCAAATCAGAGTTATTGCAGCGAAACTGGCCATAGAGAAAACATCATCTACTCAGGCAGGTAAGGATAAAAACATCTTGGAGTCTTCCTTTGCAGAGCAGCTTTCCCATGCTACTAAAGAGATAAGGAGCCTGAAGGCTTTGTTGGATCAAAAGGAGGCTTACTCTGGTGAACTCGTGCAATTGCTTACCCAGACCCAAGAAGACCTCCGTAAATCTTCAGACAAGGTCCAATTTCTGGAAAGATCCCTTGCACCTTTACAGGCTTCTCATGATGCTGCCGTGGTTGAGAGAGATGAGCTAAGAGCCGATGTTGAATAGTGGGAGAAAAACTACGAGGCTCTTGAGGACAAAGCAACTGTTGATGTTAGTTGGGCTTATCTGAATGCCCGACTTGACACATTGACGGAAATGGGCCAAGAGAATTTTGACTTGGAAGCTGAAATTTCTAAGACCAAAGAGACGATTGAAAAGTCTCAACAGAGTCAAAGTTTCTCGTCTCTTGAAGTTGAGGTCCCTGATAAAGCTGTTGTTCAATTGGTAGTTACCCCCGGTACCATTGGGGGTAAAGTTTGGTTCTTGTAAGTCCCCAATTGAAAACTTAGGGGCAACCTTTGTATAAACAAATCTGGCTTTAAACTAAGTTAATACTTAGTTTTTTGCCATAATATTAATATTTAATATTAGCATGACTTATGATTTCTCGAGTTTTTGTTTTACTCTTAAGTCTTTGCATGCTTTTCTTTAGGGTTTTTGTTTTACCCCTTAATTTTTAACTTTGCATTGAAAAATGCTTTGATTTTTCGTGCCTTTTCGAAATAAGCACGATTTATAAAAGAGGGCCCTAAACGACACTTAATGAAGAAGACGTCTCAACTTCATAATGGTGTAAATATAAAAAAGAGAGATAGGAATTCACATGTTTTTCTGAACAATGTTTTGAAGAAGTCTTTGTAATATTCGAACTTTCACAACATTTCACATGTGTTTGAGTATCGTCAATAACTCTTTCGTAACTGTTTTTCTTACAACAGATTTTGTATAAATACGAGGGTATGAACTTTTACCCATAATTGTTTTCTTTTACAACAGTTTTTTGAATAAATACAAGGGTATGAATTTTTACCCGTAACTGTTTTCGTTTACAAAAGCTTTTTGAACAAATACAAGGGTATGAATTTTTACCCGTAACTAACATTCTGCCTTTAACCTAAACATTCGTTTACATTCACGAGAATGTTTTTTTGTAGGTTTCTGAATCAGGCTTTGTGTGTTTGTCTTTGGCTCTTTGATTTTGCTCATAACGCTTGACTTGTTGGAAAAAATGTATCTTCAGGCTTGAACTTTGACTTTTTTGATAGTCTTCTTTGCTTCTTCTTTGCCTTCCATACTGTATAGTCCCCCAGTGTTTGAGCTTTGAAGAATGAAATCTCGAGCACTTGACTATTCCTTCCTTGTGGTCCTTTTCCTGAAAAGGAATAACATACGTGACTCGAAGGTATATTGTTTAGATGATGACTGCTTAACCCTTTAAAACGTCCATCAAAAAGTTGTAACCCTAGACCGGGAATTCAGTTACTTCCTCGTGTCTATGCAGGTCTAATATCATCATCTGGTGATGGGTTAGCTTTTTGCCTATCATCTAAAATGGTTAGTATAATTTTAACTGTACTAAAATAAAATCGAACGTAATGATACCTGACCGTGGGTATTCCTTTTCCTTAGAAGTAATACTTCTTCAAATGAACAACATTCCAACTTGTTGGTAAAATTCTGCCATCCATAGTTTCCAGCTCATAAGCGCCTTTTCCAGCAATGCCACGGACTTTGTAGGGTCCTTCCCAATTTGGATTTAGTTTTCCTGCACCAGCTTCCTTTGTTGATTGGAAGACTTTTTTAAGGACGAAGTCCCCAATTTTGACATATCTGAGGTGAGCTTTTCTGTTGTAATATCGCTCTATAATTTGTTTTTGAGCTGCCATACGTATTAATGCAGCTTCTCTCCTTTGCTCGAGTAAATCCAGATTTGTTCTCAACTCGTCGTTGTTTGTTTCTTCTGTTGCTGTAGCAAATCTCGTGCTTGGTTCGCCAATTTCCATCGGTATTAAAGCTTCTGAACCATAAACAACGCGAATGGAGTTTCTCCTGTGGCTATTTTTGCAGTAGTTCTGTAAGCCCATAATACTGCCGGTAGCTCTTCATGCCAATTTCCCTTAGCTTTTTCCAACCGCTTCTTCAAATTGTTGACAATGATTTTGTTCGTTGACTCGGCTTGCCCATTAGCCACAGGGTGATATGGTAACGAAGTGATTCGTTTGATTTGCCATCTTTGGAAGAATTCCGTGATTTGTGAGCCTATGAATTGTGGGCCACTGTCACATACGATTTCCTTTGGTACACCAAAATGGCATATTATGTGTCGCCATATAAAGCTTTTCACTTCTTTTTCTCTCACCTATTTAAAAGCATCTGCCTCCACCCATTTTGAGAAATAATCTGTTAATACAAGTAAAAACCGTACCTTTCCTTTAGCTGGGGGAAGAGTTCCTACTATATCCATTCCCTATTTCATGAATGGCCAAGGTGACACGAGTGGGTGGAGTAATTCTGTTGGTCGATGCATATTGTTAGCATATCGTTGTCATTTGTCGCACTTAGCTATGAAATTCTCAGCGTCTTCTTCCCTTTTAGGCCAATAGTACCCTACTCTGATCAGGGTTTTGACTAAAGACCTTGCTCCTGCGTGGTTTCCGCAATATCCTCCGTGTACTTATTTCATTACGTACTCTGTTTGATTAGGTCCAAGGCACCTTGCTAGGGGACCTCCAAACATTTTGCGGTATAGAGTATCACGAACTAGGCAGTATTGTGCTTCTCTTCAGCGAAGTGCTTGAGCTTCTTTTTTATCTTCAGGAACGGTACCATTCTGCAAAAAAATTACAATTTTGTTTCTCCAATCCCAGGTTAAATTATTAAGTGTTACCTTATTTTTATCCTGGTTGATTGCTGAATGAAATAAGTGTATCACACTAGCATTGTCTTTATTCATTACGTCGGTAACTACTGCGAGATTAGCCAATGCATCCACTTCTACATTTTCCTCCTTAGGTATTTGCATAATCTTCCATGACTGGAATTGTCTTACTAGGTCCGCCTTTTCCAGATATTGTTGCATTCGAGCCTCTCTAGCAGTATAAGTCCCTTGCATGTGGTTTACCACTAGTTGAGAGTCACTTTTGATCATGATCTTCTCGATTGAGATTTCTCGTGCTAATTCAAGTCCTGCAATGTAAACTTCGTACTCTGCTTCATTGTTAGTTATAGGATAACACTTAATAGCTTGTCTTATCTTTTCACCCATAGGTGATATTAAGACAATTCCCAAACCGGCTCCTTTTACATTAGAAAAGCCGTCAGTGAATAGGGTCCACATTCCTGGATTAGCCCCATTGAAGATTCACAACTCTTTTTCCACTTTAGGGATTATGCTAGTATTAAAATCAACGACAAAATCAGCTAAAATCTGAGACTTTATTGCAGTCCTAGGCTGATAGATTATGTCATGCTCGCTTAATTCTATTGCCCATTTAGCTAATCTTCCTAATAGTTCTTGTTTATGCAAAATATTTCTCAGTGAATATGAATTTAGGACAGTAATTGGGTGACACTGAAAGTACGGTCTTAGCTTTCTAGCTGCCATAATTAGAGCCAAGGCTAATTTTTCTAGATGAGGATATCTAGTTTCAGCATCTAGTAAAGTTTTACTTACGTAATAAACAGGAGATTGTTTACCTTTGTCTTCTCTTACAAATACTGCACTTACGACAATTTCTGCAACAACAAGATAGACATATAGCCTCTCTCCCTCCTTTGGTTTAGACAACAACGGGGGATTTGATAGATAGGCCTTCAGATCTTTGAGAGCCTGCTGGCATTCGTCAGTCCATTCGAACTGATTTTTCTTTTTTAGAACTGAGAAGAATTTAAAACTCTTCTCTGAAGATCTGGAGATGAATCTTCCCAAGGCTACAATCCTACCTGTTAATCTTTGAACTTTTTTTTACTCGTAAGTATATCAGGTATTTCTTCAATAGCTTTAATTTGAGCAGGATTTACTTCAATGCCTCTATTTGATACAAGGAAACCCAAAAATTTACCTGATTCTACGCCAAAGGCACATTTTTCTGGATTTAATTTCATGTTATACCTGCGGAAGATTTCGAATCAATTGAAAGATGCTGGAAATGATCTTCTGCTTGTGTTGATTTCACCAACATGTCATCAATGTACACCTCAATTATTTCCCCCAGATGTTCCTGGAACATCTTGGTCACTAGCCTTTGATATGTGGCTCCAGCATTTTTCAGGCCAAAAGGCATGAGTTTGTAACAATAAGTCCCCCTGTTTGTAATAAAGGAAGTTTTTTCCTCATCTGAGGGATCCATTTTTATCTGATTATAACCAGAATACGCATCTAGAAAGCTTAATAATTCATGACCCGTAGTGGCATCAATCATTTGATCTATGTGCGGTAATGGAAATGAGTCTTTTGGGAATGCTTTATTCAAATCTGTATAATCTACACATACTCTCCATTTACCATTCTTTTTAGGTACCACTAGATATTTTACCTCACGTATTGAACCGATTTTCAAGAGTTTTTGTACCTCTTCATTGATCACTTGATTCTGAATGGTACTTGCTTTATTTTCTTTTGCTTGATAGGCACGAAGGATGGGTCTTCATTTAATTTATGAGTCATCACTTCTGGGGGTATACCTATCATATCTGAATGGGACCAAGCAAAACAATCTGCGTTAACTTTTAAATATTCAATTAACTTACCTATTCTGGTGGGGGTTAGCCTTGTGCCTATATGAACTTTTTGCTCAGGCTCCTGCTCGAATAGTGGAACAACTTCGAGCTCCTCAATATTTGTCTTGATATGCTCGTCCTCTTCTGGTTCCTGAATGACATCAGGTCTGGAATCCATGTTCGTATGTTTTGATGCAACATCTGTGGTGATTTGATTCACCTTCTCTTTATCGTTTTCTTCTGTGTCTGTTTGAGTTGTTTCCTCGTCCTTTGACTCTTCCGCTACTTCTTTTTTGTTGGAGTGTACTACTGAATTGATGTTTCTTGAGGTCTATTGATCACCTCAAATCTGTTGAATTCCCCATTTGGAAGGGAATTTAATTACCTGATGTAGAGTAGATGGTACTGCTTCCATATCATGGATCCATGGTCTCCCCATGATTACGTTGTAAGCCTTATCAGTATCAATGACTTGGAATTTAGTGTCTTTGATGACGCCTTCTGCATAGGTGCTAAGCTCGATTTCTCCTTTTGTTATGACAGTAGAGTTGTCGAACTCGGACAAGGAACGTGCTTTTGGAATTACACGGTTCCCTATTAGCATCTCTTCCACAACTCTCAACAAAATGATATTGACCGAGCTGCCTGGATCAATTAACACTCTTTTCATGTTAGTGTCATGTATAAGAAGAGATATTACCAGTGCGTCGTTGTGTGGAAGCAATAATCCACTGGCATCTGCATCGTCGAATGATATATTGTCTGCTTCCAAAGTTTCAAGAGTTCGCTTCCTGTGAGTTATTGTGAACTTGGTTGTTCTTTTGAAAACTACACCATTCACCTCTTCTCCTCCGTGTATCACATTTACTGTTCTCTTTGGAGATGGTGGCTTTGGGGGCTCTTGCCTGTTTTTCATATATGCCTGTTTGCCTTTTTCACTAAACAGTTCTGTTAGATAGCCTTGTTTTAATAACTGTTCTACCTCACCTTGCAATAACCTACAATCTGAAGTTATGTGTCCATGGTCGTTATGGAATTCACACCAGAAGTCTGGTTACCTTCTGTTTGGATTCGACCTCATTTCTTTGGGCCATCAAACTTTATCACCATATTTCTTAATACTGTAGTTAATTCAGAAGTACTTACATTGAAATTGTAGTCTCCAATTCTCGTATTACCTCTATTTCGTTCATCTCGATCCATTCTGGATCTTGATGAGGATGAGCTCGTATCTCTATTTGACGGTCTGTAATCTGACTGCGTGTTTTCAAATTTGGAACGAGTTTCTTGTCCCGAAGGTCCCATATATGGATCGTACCTATTTTTACCGATTCTCCTTTCTGATTCAGAGCGTCTAGAACTGGTCCCGTCTTCTTCTTTTGATCGTGCAATGGTATCCTCTTCTATTCGTAACTTGGTGCTGTACCTATTATAGACATCGTTCCACGTCATGGCTGGGAACTCTCTTTGTAACGATCCAACCGGTCGTTTTGAGAATTTAAGCTCCGTTCGGTGGTGTAAGGTCTTGAACAGCTTCGCATTATGTATATCGACCTGTGTGCGTGGTTAGATTCAGTTACCGGATAATCCGGAGTCGAATTGGAAGAAAGATTTCAAATTTTGAAGCTTAAGTGATGGAAGTTGACCGGAGGTTTGACTTTTATGTGAACGGCCTCGAAATGAATTTTGGTTAATGTCAACAGCTTTGTATGATAATTTTGGACTTAGGCGTGCGTCCGGAAATGGATTTGGAGGTCCGTACAATGATTTGAGGTAATCTGGCGAAAGTTAGAATTTCGGCGATTGGCGGATAGGTGAAATTTTGATATCGGACTCGAAATGGAATTCTGGGAATGGCTCTAGGTCCGTTGTGTTAATTGTGACTTTTCTGCAAAATTTCACGTCATTCCGGGTTGAATTGAGAGGTCTCGACGCGAATCTTAATATTTGAAGTTTTGAAAATTCATAAGTTTTGATTTTGGTTTGATTCGTCGTTTAGTGTTATTTTATGTGTTTTGAAACCTCGAGCGAGTCCGTGCTAGGTTATATGACTTGTTCGTGTGATTAGACGGGGTCCCGGGGGCCTCGGGTGTATTTCAGATGGGTTTCCGGTCATTTTTCTCTATGTTTGAACTGCTGAAAATCTGACTTCTGGTTTCCTTCCATGCGATCGCATAGGAGTAGTCGCGATCTCATAGTGTTGCCTTAATCCGCCCATTTTTCCTCATCGCGATCGCACTACCTGGTTCGCGGTTGCATAGCTCTACCAGTGATACCTCCGCATTCGCTTCCTGTAATTCGCAATCACACAGTAGGGAATGGGGCTGGGGGCAAGTCTTCTTCGCGATCGCATAGTACTCTTTTGGCCAACATCATTTTCTTCTATGCGATCGCATCCTTGTGTCCGCGATCGCAATGCTCAAATACCTGGGCAAAACAGATTATATTCCAAAATCGAGGGTTAGGCCATTATTATCATATTTTGACTTCTAGAGCTCGGTTCTTGGCGACCTTTGAAGGGGTTTTCACACAAATCGAATGGGTAAGTGTTCTTCCACTAGAATTAATTATATTTCATGAATTAGTCCTTGTTTTTATCATTTAATTTGTGTTTTGGGTTGAGGAAATTGTGGGATTTGAAACAAAATTTCTAAAATGAAAAGTTATGATTTGAAGAACCAAATGGTATTGGAATTTGATAAATTTAGTATAGGTGAACTCGTATCGGAATGGGTAATCCGATTTTGTAAAATTTGTCGGGTTCCGAGGTGCGGGCCCGGGGGTCGATTTTTGTGTCGATTTTTATAATTTAGTAAATATTAAAACTTTATTATTCAGAATAGTTCCTTATATGTGTTATGTGTATTTTGAAGTTGTTTTAGTTTATTTTGAGCCGTTTGGAGGCCTTTCCGCCCGAGAAGTTCATTTTTGAGTACCGAGTTGTCGTCTTTGAGGTAAGTATCTTGCCTAACCTTGTGTGGGGGAACTACCCCTTAGGATTGAGTCTTTTTTGTTGATTGTAGTCTGGGTATGCGAGGTGACGAGTGCGTACTCGGACTTATTTGCTAGTAGATTGGCCTTTTAGGATTTGTAGGTTCTTATGTTACCTGTGTATGAATTGAAATTGTTACATTTGAATCCTTGGTTGTTAATTTCATCCTTTCCTGCTTAAATTTGAATTACTTGATTTTGGACTCCTTCGTTGGCTATTTGATCTTAATTGACTTAACTGAATATTTCACCGCTCTTATCTTCATGCTATATTTGCTTGCTAAAACTGCCAAATTGACTATATTAGTGCTATCTAGTTTTATAGTTGTTTAGCCGTATTTAGAACATCCGTTCGTTGGTGTCAAGCATGGCCGTGAGTCCTACATTGTGATTTATATGATTTTTTGTCCTTATGTTGATAAACATTTATGTTGTTGATGTTTTTCCTTGATGTTGCCTATTACTGGGCCGTTGTTTAAGCTGAGTTTATTCCGTAAAGTTAATTGCTTAGGCGAGATTGGTTATAGGTGTTTCCCTTGACGGGATGATGTTGTTTTTATTGTTGACTCCCTTGCCGCGATGGTATGGTTTCTATTATTGTTTATGCTGTTAATAATATTGTTTGCATTGTTGACTGCCTTGTCGGGATGTTGTGATTTATGGTTCTTATTGGTGATTTTTCCTTGTCAAACTGTTGTTCATGTTATTTAGCACGAGGGGACATTCCGTGCCATGTTTATGTTATTTAGCACGAGGGGACATTCCGTGCCATGTTTATGTTATTTTAGCACGAGGGGACATTCCGTGCCATGTTTATGTTATTTCAGCACGAGGGGACATTCCGTGCCATGTTTAAGTTATTTAGCACGAGGGGACATTTCGTGCCATGTTTATGTTAGTTAGCACGAGGGCACATTCCGCGCCATGTTTATGTTATTTTAGCATGAAGGGACATTCTGTGCCATGTTTATGTTATTTTAGCACGAGGGGACATTCCGTGCCATGTTTATGTTATTTAGCACGAGGGGACATTCCGTGCCATGTTTATGTTATTTAGCACGAGGGGACATGCCGTGCCGTTTCTATTTATTTATTTATTTGTGAGGATGAGAGTAAAAGCATGAAGGGTGATGCCGTGCACTTGTCTTTGCATTATTATTTCCGTTGTTCCTGTTTGATATTTACTGCACTTGTTTACGAGTTAATATTCCGTTGTTTTAATCTGGATATTCATACTGCTTACTGCATTTATTGACAATGACTTGATGTTCCTTTTGTACTGTATGGCAAGTTTTGAGTTATGGACTGAGTTTCGGTAGATTTATCTTGAGGAGGTTATGATTACTAGATTCCATTGAAAAGTATTATTGAAAAAGCGATAGTTTCGAAATGATTATATTTGAATGACTTTTACATCGAAGGTATAGTTGAAAAGCATTCGTCTTGCATAAAATGATATTTGAAAGTCATTTATTGGGAAACATCGTTGGAAAGTTCGTATTTTGAAAGAAACTATGTTTTTGGTATTTCACTCTATTAAATATACTTATATACACATTTGGAGGAAGTATGTTTTCAAAGGAGGGCCTTCTATACTAAAATGAGTATATATGCAAAGTTTTTCATATGAACCGCTGTTTAAAAGGTTTCCACCAGTTTATGGATTTTAATCGGTAAGGCCCGATGTGAACAAACAAATGTAGAGTTGAGTTATTGGTGTTCTCTATTGCGTTGTGTTTTCTTCCGGTTTGGCTTGTTTTGCTGTCCATCTTTCTGTGTATTTTTATGATGTTTCGTTGGTTAATTTCTGAAATTTCCTTCCGCATTATATCGTCATTATTGTAAATTATTCCGTGAAGCCTTAGATAGATATAGTGTTCGGTTATTTCTATATTCATGTCAGTTATTTTGTAGACCAGTGGTGTCTTGAATAGTCCTCGTCACTCCACCGAGGTTAGTCTTGATACTTACTGGGCACCGCTGTGGTGTGCTCATACTACACTTCTGTGCATTTTGTTTGCACAGATCCAGATTTTGGTTGTTAGTAGCTGCGCGGATGATTGCCGAGGAGACTCAAGGTAACCTGTTGCTGCGTTCGCAGGCTTCAGAGTCACCTTCTGTTTCTATTCAACTGTTGTATTTATTTCCAAACAGTTGTATTTAGAAGTTGTAGAAGATTCGTAGAGCTTACGACTTGTATTACCGAATTTTGGGAAGATTTGTAAATTCTGTCAAGATTCTATATTGAGACTGTTAGTGTTCGTTTTATTATTGTTGTTATTCAGTAACTGTTAGGCTTACCTAGTCCTTAATACTAGGTGCCATCACGATATCCAACAGAGGAAAATTTGGGTCGTGACATTCTCAAGCTTTCTTTGAACCTTCTCGTAGCTTCTGAGCTTCTATCATTTAAATTACTTGCCAATGCCATTGCTGCCCAGTTGTCAGGCACTCTTGGTAGCAACATTCTTTCTCGTTGAAACTTGTCTAAAAACTCACGGAGCAACTCCGTGTCTCCTTGTTTTATTTTTAATATGTCTTCCATTCTTTTCTCGACTTTTTGTGCACCAGAATGTGCTTTTATAAAGGAATCTGCAAGCTCAACAAAAGAGTCAATAGAATTTTTGGGTAAAAGAGAATACCATGTTAGCGCTTCTTTGGTGAGGGTCTCTCCAAACTTCTTGACCAACACTGATTCAATATCTTGGTTAGTCAAGTTGTTGCCTTTTACTCCTATGGTAAAAGCAGTGACATGATCACGTGGATCAGTTGTCCCGTCGTACTTTGGAATATCAGGAATTTTGGATTTCTTGGGAATAGGCAAGGGTACTTCACTTGGCTTCCAAGTTTGTTGAGAATATCTATCAATGTCAATACCCTTGATGACAGGTGGTACTCCAGAAATTTGCTCGATACGATCGTTTTGTTCCTTCACCTGTTTCTGCAGGGTTAGTAGTAAAGGTGGTAAATTTGAATTATTAGACCTACCTGGTCTTCCTTCAAGAGACTCATTCAGAGTGCCTCTACTTCCTGAGTTTGCTAATCCGGATTGTGGATTTTCCACAGTTGCGGTGTTGTTTGGAAGAGGCGTAGGTGATACAACTGGTAGCCCCCTCATGAAAGCTTGTAGAACTTCATTTACATATTCGCCAACCATTTGCTTCACTGGGTCTTGTTCTCCTGTTCGTTCATTTCTAGTGTGATCATCATTTTGAGGTGTAGACGTCCCTGGGGATTGGTCCCTTGAACCTCGTGGGGATCCTTGAGGTGATGGAATTGGGATTCCAATTGTCTGTTGGTTGTTCTCATTGGCGTTTGACATGATTCACGAAAAGTTGTTTGAGAAAAAATAAAGATTATCAGATTCCCGATAACAGAACCAATTTGTTTAACCAAAGAATTAGATTCTCTGCCAAAGCTATTTTAAGACGTACTCGGGCTTCTGATAACCAAGAAAATATGCTAATAATTATAATCAGACTCGTAAATAGAAAGCAACAAGAATGTGTAAAAGTAAATGTATTTAAATAGTGGTTCGAACGTGTCCATACAAGTCATATTTTACTCCCTCTTATAGGGAGTTTCTTAATATAACATCTACTCTTCTTAATGATTGAGCATTAATGACTAATAATGTCATTAATGTAACGTTACAGTAGTAAATCGTAACTGTTGCGTGAAGAATATGTAACGTCTAGCTCATGTATTGAAGATCTTTGAATCTGCCATTTATCCTGCCTTGGTTCATTCTGACCATGTCTCTTCATCTACTCAATTAGATTGGGGCTCCCGTATCTAATTGCCTCGTGGGTATGCTGTTCCGTTCCTTTTTGTCTCGTACCTCTTTGTAAAGTTACGACCAGTTATCATGTTTTTATTGCTCCACATGGATTGCCTTGTCATCTGAATTAGTACACGTGTGAAGCCTATTTTTACCAATACAAGCATGATTCTGCCATTTTATATGATTCTATGATCCCATCTTGTCCTATGAGTGACAGTGTTAACTTAGGATTAAGTTATTTTGAATAATATGAATCCTCCTATAATTTAGCCTAATGTCTAACTTGTTTCATGCACTACTTGTTGATCCTGCACCTATTCTAAACTTAGTATCCCTATGATACCATTAGAATGAAATTGGTTCATTAATCCTAACTCTACAGATTTTCGTATGGTCACTTAATTCATGTGTTTGGCTAACTCAATTGTTTTGCCTAATTGTTTATGTGATTAAACAATGATTGTCCTAAGAACTAACATGAATATTTAGCTTAACCAGACTTCAACTTACTTGAACTGTGTGTTTGAGCATGAACCTTGTTTGTTTTCTTGGTGCAGTTCTGCCTGCAACTCTTTGTGCTAAACCTTATTTCTTCTGAAATCAAACTGTTTTAAAACCTTCCCCTACTTCCTTTCATGTACTGATTTTAAAACCCCCACTCTTAGTCCTTTAGGTTCTCAACCACCCCAGTGTGAGCACTGCTCAGGGTCCATATGAGACTCCTGTGAACTTTGACACACTAGGAATTGGTTTTCCAATCTCTAATGTGTGGTTCTGGTGTGAGCATTGCCCTGGGTCCCTGAGGCCCTTGGGAACTTTGACACACTGGAAACCTGGTTCTAATGTGCTGTGGATGAATCATTATGCTGTGCCTCAAAGTTGTTATGGTTGGAAGCCTGGTTCCCAGGTTTATTTTGGCCTAATAAAGGCTCCCTGTAGTGTCTCATTACTATTATGTAAGACATTTGTTATTCTGGTCTGTAATAACTTTGTAATAAACATATTTGGGGATATTTAGTAAAGTTGGGGGGGGGGGGGGTTCTTATTTCCTTTTGTTAAATTGGGTAGAAATCCTGCCTATAGGATTTAATTATGCTGTCAATTCTGTTCATTTGGTAAAA
>ML265940.1:73985-99598 GCA_005239495.1 Nicotiana undulata | reverse complement strand
TAATTCATTCATTATCTGGTCTGTAATAACTTTGTAATAAACAGATTCTGGGGTATTTAGTAAAATGGGGGGGGTTTCTTATTTCCTTTTGTTAAACTGGGTAGAAATCCTGCCTATAGGATTTAGTTATGCTGTCAATTCTGTTTATTTGGTAAAAGTTGTATGAGTTCTATATTGTGCTTAGAAATCCTGCCTATAGGACTTTCGTTGATGGTATTAATTTTGTGTTCTATATTTGCATATTAGAAGTCCTGCCTATAGGGTTGACATAAAAATGCATATTAGAAATCTTGCTCATAGATCTATCAATATATCCAACAAATGTGCATTAGCAATCATGCCTATAGGACCTCGATGTTTGACTTGATCGATTTTCTGGAAATCTGCATAATTTCTTCCCATACACGGTTAATAGATATCATGCCTACAGGATAAAAAATCAGTCTCACACCTAGAGATCATGCCTATAGGATTTAAATCAATTCAGTAGTAGATACCATGCCTATAGGACTAAAACCAGTTTCAAACCTAGAAATCATGGCTATAGGACTTAAGTGCAGTAATTAGAAAGCATGCCTATATGATTAAAAAGGGGAATAAAACATATATCTATAAGTTAAAAATCAGCGCTACACCTAGAAATCATGTCTATAGGTCTGCAATCATTAAACCCGTAGAAATAATGCCTATAGGATTTTGTTGATCGATTCTGAATTCAATCGCCGCCGTCAATTACTTAGGCAATATACCTGTGGGATTTAATTCTGGGTTTATAATTGCGAGGTATTACTGCCTGAAGTGCCCAGGTTATACTGAATGAAATCAGTAGGCAAACAACAGGTTTCAGCACTCGCCTTAATAAAACTGCCTCTGCATCTGTTTTCTTGCATGGATATTCTGCCTATAGGACTTTAAGGTTAATAAAGTTTGCTGAATCGATAGCGTGCATTTGATGTATTAGGTGTGGAGGTCAATATAAGCCCATACTTGCTTTTTATCTGAAAGTTCTATTTATTTTTGCTTGTCGCCTAGATTTTACATTTTTGAGCAACATAGGTTGGGTCTAGAACTATCCCAAATAGAGGTCCTAATACCTCCAGGGCCATAGGTAAGGGACGTGTAGTGCACGCATAAGGAACGAGCTAGAATCAACTAGAATGCTTAAGTAACAACTTAAAGATAGTAATCGGGTAGTAAGGAGATGATAGAGTCCGTGTGCTAATGCTATGAGTAACACCCCGACTTGAGGGAGTTACAAAGTATTGCACGGGGTGATCCTATAGGCTAAAAAACTTAGGCCCCCCCCCCCCCCTATTCCTGTTTTAAAAAAATGAATTGAGTTTTTATTTGTACAAATTACTTTCTTTCCCTCTAGACTAATTCTTTTAATTTAAGTTCGACGGGGACCCACCGTTGTGGACCTCAAGGGGTGCCTAACACCTTCCTCTCAAGGTAATTTGAGCCCTTACCCGATCTCTGGTGATGTAAACTGGTTATATGAGTTATTTTCTCTAGGTGTCCTAACGCACCTTAATCCGTTAGGTGACGACTCTCTCAATTCCAATTCCTTACCCTCTCAAAAAAGAGTTGTCCAAAAATGTCAAAACCCGATTTTGCGAGAAAAAGGGGGCGCGACAATTACCAGAGCTGGTAGGGTTTACACGCCCGAGCATCTTGGGGGAACAAGTAAAGAAGCCTCTTCCAAATAACCTATCATAGAAACTGGTCGGAATGATCTTTGGAGGAAGGTGCAAGCAAGAGAATATTCTGTGGTTGATCATCTAAACAAAAACCCTACTCAGATATCCATTCTATCACTACTGCAGAATTCTGAAGCACATAGGAATGCATTGATGAAAGTGTTGAACGAGGCTTATGTACCCAACAACATCACCAGTGGAGAGATGGCCAACATGGTAGGAAAAACATTGGAAAGACATAAGATCACTTTCCATGAAGATGAATTGCCGCCGAAAGGGTTGAGTCACAACAGGGCGCTGCATATCACAGTGCAGTGTAAAGACAAATTCATTGCCAAGGTCTTGATAGATGGGGGTTCGAGTCCTAACATTTGTCCATTTACTACTTTGAAGAGTCTGGGTAAAGGTTTGCATGAAATACGAGCAGGAACTATGAATGTGAAAGCATTCGATGGGTCTCAAAGGGCCACGATTGGGGAAACCAACCTCTGTTCGCAGATGGGCCCAACTTGGTTTGATGTTGAATTTCAAGCGCTAGACATATCCGCCTCATACAATTTGCTGTTGTGACGACCTTGGATACACGCCGCTGGGGTTGTAGCTTCCACTCTACATCAGGCTGTGAAGTTCGAATGGAACCATCAGGAAGTGATCATTCATGGAGATGGAAGTAATCCTATTTACACCAACCAGGTTGTTCCGGTTGTGGAGAATAGAAGGAAGTTGGGCGGAGAGACTTACCATCGCATTGAGCGTGTTAACGCGATCGATAAGGATAAGTGGAAGAGTAGAAAATAGAGAGCATATTGGCATGGGCTCCTATGAACCTGGTAAAGGGCTCGGAAAGAATCTCCAGGGCGTCGCCAAACCAATACAATTAAAGCATCACAGCACCACCTTTGGACTTGGATATCAGTACACATGGAACGAGTATCAGAATTGGTCGCCACCATGGCATGGTCCTTATTATCCTCTTGAGCAACCGATACCATATTTGAGCCAATCCTTCCATCAGGCCGATATGGTGTGGGGATCTGAAGAAGGTGAAATTCTAGCTGGTTTAAGGAATCTGTTCTTGGAAGATGAAGATATGGACTGCAGCGTAATAGTTGAGGAGGAGGAGGAAGGCCTCATCATCTAGACAGTAGAGAAGGGAGTTGTTCTCAGGAACTGGACCGCCATACCATCAAGGGCCTGCCGAGTTCCGGGGTTGCCTGGCTGCTAACATCATTTATCTTGAAAACAGTTTTTATGGGCATTTTTTAAAAAAGAAAAAGAAAAAAGACATTTTTTTAGTATTTTTATTATTTTGCTATGAAACAATCGTTTGGATCGTTAAAACTGCTTTTGTTTGGCAATTTAATATTTATCAATGGTTTGCTATTTTATTATTTATTATTATCCTTTAAACTTTTCTCTCTACAACATTATTATTACTTATCCCGATGAACCAACAACTGTGACATGTAATGAGACAACACAACATAAGAATAGTGACTCAGAGGAAATAGAAGAAGAGGATATAATACCTAAGGAAATTGTCAAAGAAGTGGAAAATTTTGAGAACAAGCCTAAGTTCAATCTGTGCGAAACCGAGATAGTTAATCTGGGAGACTCCGAAACAGTCAAAGAAACTCGCATAAACATTCACTTGTCACTATCAGAGAAAGAAGAATACACCCGTTTCCTGAAAGAATATGAAGATATTTTCGCATGGTCTTATGATGATATGAATGGTTTGAGCACATCTATAGTGGCTCATAAACTACCTACCAACCCAATGTGTCTGCTTGTAAAGCAGAAGCTTAGGAAGTTCAAACCGGATATGAGTCTGAAAATCAAAGAAGAGATCACCAAGCAGATCAAATCTAAGGTTCTTAGAGTGGTTGAATATCCAACCCGGTTGGGTAACATCATGCCACCATGGAGGTTGTACTGCTATATAATGATGCCATTTAGTCTGAAGAATGCTGGGGACACTTATATGATAGCTATGACAACTATTTTCCATGACATGATACACAATGAGATAGAGGTATATGTGGACGACGTCATCATCAAATCCAAGAAGGGTAAAGATCACATAGCAGACTTGAGAAAGTTCTTTGATCGGTTTCAGAGGTATAATTTGAAACCGAATCCCGCAAAATGTGCCTTCGGGGTCCCTGCCGGAAAGTTGTTAGGACTCATCGTCAGCCTCCGAGGAATAGAGCTAGACCCGTCAAAGGTCAAGGCTATCCAGGATTTTCCACCTCTAAAGAACAAGAAGGATGTGATGAGTTTCTTGGGTCGTCTCAATTACATCAGCCGTTTCATAGCACAATCAACCGTGATCTGTGAGCCGATTTTCAAAATGTTAAAGAAGGATGCCGCAACGAGTTGGACTGAAGACTGCCAGAAAGCTTTTGACAAAATCAAGGAATATTTGTCCACACCACCATTCCTAGTCCCGCCGGAACCTGGTAGACACCTGATACTCTATCTCTCCGTACTAGATGGAGCTTTCGGTTGTGTCTTCGGACAATATGACGAGATGAGGAGGAAAGAGCAGGCCATATAATATTTGAGTAAGAAGTTCACACCCTATAAAGCATGGTATTCTTTGCTGGAATGCACCTGCTATGTTCTGACATGGATAGATCAGAAACTGAGGCATTATTTCTGCGCCTATACTGCATATCTCATATCAAGGATAGACCCTCTGAAGTACATTCCAGAAACCCATGCCTACAGGGTAGCTGTCAAAATGACAGATATTGTTGAGTGAATTTGACATTGTATATGTGACTCAAAAGGCGGTTAAGGGACAGGCATTAGCAGAATATCTGGCAGAAAATCATGTAGGAGGAGAATACGAACCAGTAAAAACATATTTTCCCGATGAAGAAGTATCATTTGTAGGGGAAGATATCACCGAAACTTACGACGGTTGGAGAACGTTCTTTGATGGGGCTGCAAATTTCAAAGGGTGGGCATCAGAGCTGTTTTGGTATCAGAGACAGGTCAACATTACCCGGTATCCGCAAAACTCAGATTCCCATGCACCAATAATATGGCAGAGTATGAGGCTTGCATCTTGGGGCTAAATTTGGCCATTGACATGAGTATCCAGGAATAACTGGTAATTGGTGATTCAGACCTTCTGGTACATCAGGTTCTAGGAGAGTGGGCTATAAAGAATACCAAAATATTACCATACATATATCATGTGCAAGAGTTGATGAAGAGGCTCACAAAGATAGAGTTCGAATATGTCCCGAGAATCCAGAATGAGTTCGCAGACGTATTGGCCACTCTGTCTTCCATGATACAACACCCGGACAAGAATTTCATCGACCCTATTCCAGTAAGGATCCATAATCAGCCAGCTTATTGCGTTCACGTTGAAGAATAAATAGATGGGAATCCGTGGTTCCATATATCAAGGAATACTTGGCAAAAGGAGAGTACCCGGAGCATGCAAACCATACTCAGAAACACACACTCCGAAGACTATCCAACCATTTCTTCTGAAGTGGAGGAATCCTGTACAGAAGGACACCAGACCTAGGATTATTACGGTGTGATGATGCCAAGGAAGCTTCCAAACTGCTCGAAGAGATACATGCCGGAACTTGCGGACCACATATGAACGATTTCGTTTTAGCCAAGAAGATATTAAGAGCAAGATATTATTGGATGACTATGGAAATGGACTGCATCAGGTATGTCCAAAAGTGTCATCAATGCCAAATACATGCAGATATGATGTGGGTGCCACTGAATGAACTCAATGCAATAAGTGTACCTTGGCCTTTTGCCGCTTGAGGAATGGATGTCATCGGTCTGATTCAACCCGCCGCTTCAAACGGGCATAGGTTTATTTTAGTGGCCATATACTACTTTACAAAATGGGTTGAGGCAGCATCTTACAAAGCTGTAACCAAGAAAGTCATCGTAGATTTTGTCAGAGATCGTATCGTTTGTCGATTCGGGGTACCGAAAACCATCATCACCGACAACGCCGCCAACCTCAACAGTGACTTAATGAAAGCTATGTGTGAAACCTTCAAAATCAAGCATAAGAATTCCACATCATACAGACCTCAAATGAATGCAGTCATGGAGGCCACCAACAAGAATATGAAGAAAATATTGAGGAAGATGGTAGACAGCCACAAGAAATGGCACGCGAAGTTACCATTTTCCTTATAAGGATATCGTACCACAGTACGCACATCAACCGGGCAACTCCCTACTTTTTGGTCTACGGTACTAAAGCAGTCATTCCAACCGAAGACAAACTTCCCTCCTTATGAATTATACAAGAAGCTGAACTAGTGATGCATAATGGATAAGAAGTCACTATGAGAAATTAACTCTTATTGACGGGAAAAGAATGAATGTCGTGTGCCAGGTCAACTTTATCAAAATAGAATGTCCAGAGCTTTCAACAAAAGGGTCAGAACTAGATAGTTCACACTGCGACAACTGGTGTTAAAGTGGATCTTCCCGCATCAAGATGAAGCCAAAGGGAAATTTTCGCCCAATTGGAAAGGACCCTACATGGTTCACAAAGTGCTAATAAGAGGAGCACTCATACTCACAGAAATGGATGGAGAGATTTGGCCAAAACCTATCAATTCAGACGTAGTCAAAAGATATTCTGTTTAGAGTATTTGCATTCCTTCATCTGATGTAGCTGAACTACGCTTGACTTGATTCCCATTTAAGAGGGGATACGTAGGCAAGCCTGTGGGTTCGGTCACAATTCAATAAAATTTTCATTTACCCCATGGTCAAAAACTGGGACAAAATTTTGAGGAGGACCCTCAAAATTCTGGAGCAAGTCCAGCCAACTTCGTCATGTGCAGAATGGTCAAAGAATTGCCTATTAAACTAGGGCAGAATTTTGAGGACCCTAAAAATTCTAATGCAAGGAAGTCACAATGTCTCTAAAAGTGTCACAACTATTAGTTCATCTAATTTATTTGATATTTCATACTACTATGTTTTAAATAACTACATTCATCAAATGTATGCATATTTTCTCGAAAACCTCATTTTTATGAATAACCAAATGCTACCCATGGTAACTTGAGCAGGATCTCGAAACAGAGCAAAGCAAATCAAAGTAAGAGGTGAAGGCACGAACCAACCTTCTCCGCAAAACTCACAATTTTTCTTTGGATGCAGGAACAAGGAATATTTGGAAATACGTGCACACATCAGAATCACTATCTTCATGTAACGACCCGGCCAGTCGTTCCAAGAGTTTTAGCCCCGTTTCCCCCAATTCTGATTCATTTTGTGTGGTTTAGCTCTTTTATGTTGTGTTAGGTTGATTGGCTCGGGTTCGGAGTGGCTGTGGAGAGAAATGAGACACTTAGTCTCTTAGGTTAATTAGTTGGAAAAGTCAACCGAAAGTTGACTTATGGGTAAATGATCTCAAAAATGGATTTATATGGTTCAGATAGCTTTGTTAGGTGATTTGGGACTTAGGAGTGTGTTCGGAATATTATTCGGAGGTCCGTGGTAGAATTAGGCTTGAATTGGCGAAATTGGATTTTTGGCGATTTCTGGTCGGCAGTAGAAAATTAGCTATCGGGGTCGGAATGGGATTTCGGAAGTTGGAATAGGTTCGTAGTGTCTTCTGTTATGTGTGTGCAGAATTTCAGGTCATTCGGACGTGGTATGGTTGGTTTCGGCATCGTTGGCGAATATCTGAAGTTTAGAGATCCTTATGCTTGGATTTCGAGTTAATTTGGTGTTTTGAAGTTGTTTTGAGTGTTTCTAGGGTTAGACTAAGTTTGGGTGATGTTATGCGAGGTGTTGGTATATCTAGTTGAGGCCCCGAAGGGCTCGAGATGATTTCGAATGGCCATCGAGGAGTTAGAACTTGGGAAATCTGCTGATGTGCTGCTGTTACTAGTTTTCCGCACCTACGGAAGGGTGATCGCATGTGTGGCCATCGCAGATGAGGTTTTGGTGTCACAGGTGCAGAGTTTGGCAGGCTTGGGTTCCATCGCAGAAGCGTAAGGGAGTCGCACCTGCGAGCCCGCAGGTGCGGAGGATCGATCGCAGGTGCGGACGGAGAGTTTTAAGTGAAGTTCGTAGATGCGGATATTTGGTCGCAAATGCGGGACCGCAGATGCGGTACTTGGACCGCATATGCGGAACCCCTGGGGCAGAACATATAAATTCTTGCCTTCGCGAATTTTAGCCATTGTTCATCATTTTCCATACAGGTTGGAGCTTTTGGGAGCAATTTGAAGAGGGAATCAAGGGGATTTTCGTGGAGGTAAGTTACTTGGACCTAAAACTTGATTCTATGGTGGTATTTAACTGATTGAGCATGAAACTTGTGGGATTTAAGGGTTAAAATTGGGGGATTAGGGCTTGAAATTGGAGAGTTTAATTTGAGGATTTGAGGGGCCATTTGTCGTCAGATTTTGATGAATTTGGTATGTATGGACTCGTGAGAGTATAAGGATTCTAGTTTTGCGATTTTTATCGGATTCCGAGACGTGGGCCCGAGGGTTAGGTTTGGCCAATTTCGGGATTTTTGATGTAATTTGATTATTTTCGCGTGGGTTTTGTTCCTTTAGCGTATATTGATGATATTAATCTGATTTTGAATAGATGCGGGGCAATTTGAGGCCAAGGCGAGCGGGAAGGGCATCACAGAGTAGATTTTCATCCGGTTTGAGGTAAGTGACGATTGCAAATCTAGACCTGAGGGTATGAAACCCCAAAATTTCGTACTATTTTGATAAATGAGGTGACACGCATGCTAGGTGACGGGCGTGTGGGCATGCACCAGTAGGGATTGAGACTTGGTCCGTCCCGTGGCAACTGTAGAGTTGCATATTTGAAAAGTTTTATGTGATTTCCATGTGTTTTAGAAATGATTCTGTTAACTTGGGCTGAATGCCATGTTTGGGGCCTTGTGCCGTACTGTTTGGACCCTCAGGGGTATTTTACTACATTCCTCAGACTGTTTTGTTAGAAAATATATATTCTCAGTCATGATTTATACATGTTTACTATTAAATCCTGTACATCACTCTATTTTTAAATAAATGAAAGATATTTTGGGTTGAGTACCCTGAGTTGTACTGAAATGCTCGAGTGGCTTGTGAGGGTGATGACTGAGTGTGGCCGAGGGCCGGATTGTGAGGATAGTTAGGGATCGGGCTGCACGCTATCTCTCTCTCTCTCTCTCTCTATATATATATATATATATATATACGGATCGGGATGCATGCCGCAGTGATATGTTGGATCGATATAACGCTTGGGCAATTGGAGCCCCTCCGGAGTCTGCACACCCCGAGTGACTGCAATCGACTATATGTTTAGGGATCGGGCTGCACGCCGCAGCGGTTATTATGAGGTACCTGTTGAGCGCGAGTGTTGATTTATGAGAGTTTAGTCACGAGTGATTGAGAGGCTTTCCTGAGGGGCTATATTTGTGAGTGATACTTTGCCGAGGGGATTATGTTTATGAGATTACTGTTTTCACTCTTCTTTTACACTGAGCCTCTATTGACATGTTGAACAAATGTTTTAAAAGTTTCCATCGAAACCTAGAGTTTTACGAGATGTTCGGAATTTAATTACTGATTTGATCTGGTTATTTCCACTGTTGTTTTATGTTATGAAATTTATATGATTATAAATGCTCGTCACTACACTCAGTCTTTAGTTATAATTGTTACTTACTGAGTTGGCGTACTCACGTTACTCCCTGCACCTTGTGTGCAGAGATTCAGGTTCCAGGGAAGAGTGATAGTTGATCTTTCCCTTTTGGAGCATATCGGAGATTCGCGAGGTAGCTGCACGGCGTCTGCAGCTTTGCCTTTCTCCTTCCCATTTCTTTAGCATTTACATTCTTAGACTTATCTTGTATTAATGAGATAGTAGACTTGTATTTTCTTTAGATGCTCATGACTAGTGACTCCGGGATCGGGATGTGTTTAAATGCTTTACCTGTCTTTACTTGTTTTGAAATGCTTAAACGAATTTTTTAATGAAATATCGGAGTAGTAATGAATTAAATGAAAAGTTCTTTTATTCTATATATAATGAATTGGCTAGACTAGTATCACGATATGTGTCATCACGACCGGGGTGGTTTTGGGGGTCATGACAAGTTGGTATCAGATCTTAGGTTACATATGACTCACCCGTCATGAGCAGGTTTAGTAGAGTCTTGCGGATCGGTACGGAGACGTCTGTACTTATCTTCAAGAGGCTGTAGAGCCCTTAGGAAAAATCTCACATTTTTGAATTCTTGTCGTGCGAACCTGTTGATTTTGGTAACTAAACTTCTGTTGTTTCATTCTCTCATAGATGGTGAGGACACGTACTACCGGATAGAGCGATCAGCCACCAGTAGGACCCACGAGAGGTCGAGGCCATGGTAGAGGTAGAGGCGTGGCCCGCGCAGCAGCCGGGGCAGTACCCATATACCCATATGTTATTCCAGATCAGGTCCCAACCGCAGATGTTCAGTCGGACCGGCATAGGCATCGAAATCGCCTATTGTCATTCCAGGTTTTTAGGAGACCTTGGCTCAGATTTTGACCGTGTGCACCAGTCTCGCACAGGCGGTCGCTGTTTATACTATAACAGCTACTTCTCAGGCCGGATGAGGCACTTAGACTCCCGCTTCCCATACACCTGAGCAGGTTATTCAGGGACTTCAGACACCGGGGGCCGTTCCAGCCCAGCCGGTTGCACCTGCTCAGGATTATGTGATTCCAATGATGCCTGATGACGAGCAACGTAGATTGGAGAGGTTTGGTAGACTTCAGCCTCCGACTTTTAGTGGAGCCGAGGGCGAGGATGCCCAGGGTTTCTTAGACAAGTGTCAAAGGATTCTTTGTACATCAAGGATATTGGAGACCAATGGGGTCTCATTTACTACTTTTCAATTTTTGAGGAGCTGCCTTTACTTGGTGGGAGGCTTATGAGAGGCGTAGTCCTGTTGGTGCAGCGCCTCTTACTTGGCAGCAGTTTTCCACTCTCTTCTTAGAGAAGTATGTCCCATAGTCCCGCAGAGAGGAGCTGCGCAGACAGTTTGAGTAGTTGCGTCAAGATGATATGACTGTGATGCAGTACGAGGTGAGATTTTTAGAGCTTGCCCATCATGCTATTTAGTTGGTCCATACAGAGAGAGAGAGGATCAGGAGGTTTGTGGATGGACTCACATATCAACTTCGTATTCTTATGACCAGAGAGAGGGTATTAGGTTCTACTTTTGAGCAGGTTGTTGATATTGCCCGAGCGATTGAGTCAGTTCATCGCCAGGAGCGAGATGAGAGGGAGTCCAAGAGGCCCCGAGGATCTGGTAGCTTTAGTAGTGTTCCCTCCAGGGGTCAGTTTCATCATAACAAAGGCCGCCCATTTAGGCCTACTCAGCCAGCTCGTCCAGCTTATAGCGGTGCATCATCGGGACATGGTTCGCGCAGTTCTCATCCAGGCCGCTTATCATTCAGTTCCCTTCCAGCCCAGAGCTCATCCCGTGCACCATCAGTTCAGGGTTCCTCCATGCCAGGTGCTTCTTTCAGTTATCCCGGTGCTAGGGGTTCCCTTCAGTCTCCGTCCCCTGCACCAGGGAGTTATTACGAGTGTGGAGAGTTTGGGCATATGAGGAGGCAGTGTCCTCGTCTTCTTTGGGGTCCATCTCAGTAGAAGGGTCAACCCTCGACTTTAGCCCCAGTTACTTTACCACCCGCCCAGCCAGCTAGGGGTGGGGGTTAGGAAGCCAGAGGTTGCCCTAGAGGGGGAGGTCAATCAGATGGAGGTCAGGCCCGTTTTTATGCACTTCCCGCCAGACCGGATGCCATGGCCTCAGATATAGTGATTACATGTATTGTTTCAGTTTTTCACCGAGATGCTTCGGTCTTATTTGATCTTGGTTCCACGTAATCCTATGTTTCGTCATATTTTTCTCATTTTCTGGATATACCCTGTGAGTCCTTAGTTACATCTGTTCATGTGTCGACTCTGGTGGACGATACTATTATTGTGGACCGTGTGTATCAGTCATGTGTGGTATCTATTGGGGGTTTGGAGACCCGAGTGGATATGTTATTACTCAGTATGGTGGATTTCGATATGATATTGGGCATGGATTGGCTTTATCCATGTCATGCTGTCCTAGATTGTCACGCTACGACCTTAGCGATATCGGGATTTCTGAGGGTTAAGTGGAGAGGTTCCATTGATTATGTGCCTAGTAAGGTGATTTCATACCTGAAGGTTTAGCGTATGGTAGAGAAATGGTGTCTGTCTTATTTGGATTTTGTGAGGGATATCATTGCTGAGACTCCCACTATTGATTCTGTTCCTGTGGTCCGTGATTTTCTAAATGTGTTCCCTATAGACCTGCCGGGCATGCCGCCTGACAAGGATATTGATTTGGTGTTAGGAACTCAGCCTATTTCTATTCTACTGTATCGTATGGCACCGGTGGAGTTGAAGGAATTGAAAGAGCAACTTCAAACTCCTAGATAAGGGGTTTATTCGGCATAGTGTGTCACCTTGGGGTGCACCAGTGTTATTTGTGAAGAAGAAGGATGGTTCCATGAGAATGTGTATTGACTACATGCAATTGAACAAGGTTACAGTCAAGAATAAGTATCCCTTGCCTCGTATTGATGATTGTTTGACTAGCTTCAGGAAGCCAGGGTGTTCTCTAAGATTGATTTGAGATCCGGGTATCATCAGCTGAAGATTTGGGATTCAGATATTCCCAAGACGGCTTTTAGGACCCTTTATGGCCATTATGGGTTTTTGGTGATGTCTTTTGGGCTGACCAATGCCCCAACAACGTTCATGCATTTGATGAACAACGTATTTCAGCCGTACATGGATTCCTTCGTTATTGTGTTCATTGATGACATCCTGGTGTACTCTCGTAGCCAGGAGGAGCATGCTCAGCATTTGAGAGTTGTATTGCAGAGATTGAGGGAGAAGAAGCTTTATGAAAAATTCTCTAAGTGTGAGTTTTGGCTTGGCTTAGTAGCTTTCTTGGGGCATGTGGTGTCTAGTGAGGGTATTCAAGTAGATCCGAAGAATATAGAGGCGGTGCAGAGTTGTCCCAGACCGTCCTCAGCTACAGAGATTAGGAGCTTCCTTGGTTTGGCAGGATATTACCGTCGCTTTGTGGAGGGGTTTTCTTCTATTTCTTCGCCCTTGACCAAATTGACCCAGAAGAGTGCTTTGTTCAGGTGGTCGGATGAGTGTGAGGAGAGCTTTAGAAGCTCAAGGCTGCTTTGACCACAACTCCAGTGTTAGTATTGCCATCAGCTTCAGGTTCTTATACCGTGTATTGTGATGCCTCGAGGATAGACATTGGTTGTGTATTGATGCAGGAGGTAGGGTGATAGCCTGTGCCTCACGCCAGTTGAAGACTCATGAGAGGAATTATCCGGTGCATGATCTTGAGTTAGCAGCCATTGTTCACGCCTTGAAGATTTGGCGTCATTATTTGTATGGGGTTCATTGTGAGGTTTTTACTAATCACCGTAGCCTGCAACATCTGCTTAAGCAGAAGGATCTGAATTTGTGTCAGCGGAGATGATTGGAGCTTCTCAAAGACTATGATATCACTATTCTATACCATCCGCGGAAGGCCAACATAGTGGCCGATGCCTTGAGTCGCCGAGCAGAGAGTTTGGGGAGTCTAGAATATCTTCCAACAACAGAGAGACCTTTAGCACTTGATGTTCAGGACTTAGCAGGCCAGTTTGTGAGATTGGATATGTCGGAGCCGAGTCGGGTGTTGGATCGCGTAGTCTCCAAGTCTTCTATTTATGACCGTATCAGGGAGCGCCTGTATGATGACCCACACTTGCTCGTTCTTCAGGATAGGGTCCGGCGAGGTGATGCCAGGAATGTAGCTATTAGTGATGATGGTGTGATGAGGATGCAAGGTCGGATATGTGTGCCTAATGTAGATGGGCTTTGGGAGTTGATTCTTGAGGAGGCCCACAGCTCGCGGTATTCCATCCATCCGGGTGCCGCGAAGATGTATCAGGATCTGAGACATCATTACTGGTGGAGGCGGATGAAGATGGATATTGTTGGATTTGTGTCTCGGTGTTTCAATTGCCAGTAGGTTAAGTATGAGCACCAGAGACCAGGTGGATTGCACCAGAGGTTGGATATTTCGGAGTGGAAGTGGGAGCAGATCACCATGGACTTTGTAGTTGGGCTCCCACGAACTTTGAGGAAGTTCGATGCTATTTGCGTTATCGTGGATCGACTGACCAAGTTCGCGCACTTCATTCCTGTTGGTACTAATTATCATTCGGAGCGGTTAGCTGAGATTTATATCCGGGAAATTATTCGGTTGCATGGTGTTCTAATTTCCATCATATCTGATAGAGGTACTCAGTTCACATCGCAATTTTGGAGGGCCGTGCAGAGAGAGCTGGGCACTCAGGTCGAGTTGAGCAGAACTTTTCACCCTCAGATTCAGATACTGGAGGACATGTTGCGCGCTTGTGTCATTGACTTTGGGGGTTCATGGGACCCGTTTCTGCCACTCGCGGAGTTTGCATATAATAATAGTTATCAGTCGAGTATTCAGATGGCTTCGTACGAGGCTTTATATGGGAGAAGGTGTAGATCTCCGGTCGGTTGGTTTGAGTCAGGTGAGTCTAGACTCTTGAGCACAAATTTGGTACAAGACGCTTTGGATAAGGTGAAGTTGATTCAGGAGCGGCTTCGCACGGCGCAGTCGAGGCAGAAGAGCTATGCAGACAGGAAGGTCTGAGATGTATCTTTCATGGTTGCGGAGAAGGTTCTGATGAAGGTGCCACCCATGAAGGGTGTCATGCGTTTTGGGAAGAGGGGAAAGTTGAGCCCCCGATTCATTGGGGCTTTTGAGGTGCTTCAGAGGGTAGGAGAGGTAGCTTATAGACTTGCTTTGCCACCCAACTTGTCGAGTGTGCATCTTGTGTTTCATGTTTCCATGCTTCAGAAGTATGTTGGTGACCCGTCCCATGTTTTGGACTTCAACAAAGTTCAGCTAGAGGGTGATATGACTTATGAGGTGGAGCCAGTAGCTATTTTGGGTCATCAGGTCCAAAGGTTGAGGTCAAAGGATATAGCTTCAGTTAAGGTGCAGTGGAGAGGGCAGCCGGTGGAGGAGACCACCTAGGAGACCGAGTGGGAGATGCGGAGCAGATATCCACACCTATTTGAGACTCCAAGTATATTTCTAGACTCGTTCGAGGACGAAGTTTTGTTTAAGAAAAGGAGAATGTAACGACGCGGTCGGTCATTCCGAGAGTTTTAGCCCTGTTTCCCCCAATTCTGCTTCATTTTTTGTGGTTCAACATTTTATGTTGTGTTAGGTTGATTGGCTCGGGTTCGGAGTGGTTGTGGAGAGAAATGAGACACTTAGTCTCTTAAGTTGATTAATTAGCTGGAAAAGTCAACTAGAAATTGACTTATAGGTAAATGATCTCGAAATTGGGGTTTTATGGTCCAGATAGCTTCGTTAGGTGATTTGGGACTTAGGATTGTGTTCGGAATGTTATCCGGAGGTCCGTGGTAGTAGAATTAGTCTTGAATTGGCAAAATTAGATTTTTGGCGATTTCCGGTCGGCATTGGAAAATTAGCTATCAAGGTCGGAAAGGGATTCCGAAAGTTGGAATAGGTTCGTAGTGTCGTTTGTGAAGTGTGTGCAAAATTTCAGGTCATTCGGACGTGGTTTGGTTGGTTTCAACATCGTTGGAGAATTTCGGAAGTTTAGAGATCCTTAGGCTTGAATTTCGAGTTAATTTGGGGTTTTGATGTTGTTTTGAGTGTTCCGAGGGTTCGACTAAGTTTGGGTGATGTTATGTGAGGTGTTGGTATATTTGGTTGAGGCCTCGAGGGGCTCGAGATGATTTTGGATGGCCATCGGGGAGTTGGAACTTTGGAAATCCGCTAGTGTGCTGTTGTTACTGGTTTTCCGCGCCTGCAGAAGGGTGATCGCAGGTGCGGCCATCGCAGATGCATTTTTGGTGTCGCAGGTGCGGAGTTTGGCAGGCTTGGGTTCCATCGCAGAAGTGGAAGGGAGTCGCACATGCGAGCCCGCAGGTGCGGAGGATCGATCGTAGGTGGGGACAAGGAGTTTTAAGTGAAGTCCGCAGATGCAGACATTTGGTCGCAAATGCGGGACCGCTGATGCGGTACTTGGACCGCAGATGCGGAACCTGTGGGGCAGAACATATAAATTCTTGCCTTCGCGAATTTTAGTCGTTGTTCATCATTTTCCTTATGGGTTGGAGCTTTTGGGAGCAATTTGAAGAGGGATTCAAGGGGACTTTTGTGGAGGTAAGTTACTTGGACGTAAAACTTGATTCTATGGTGGTATTTAACTGATTGAGCACGAAACTTGTGGGATTTAAGGGTTAAAATTGGGGGATTAGGGCTTGAAATTGGAGAGTTTAATTTGAGGATTTGAGGGGCCATTTGTCGTCGGATTTTGATGAGTTTGGTATGTATGGACTCGTGAGAGAATAAGGATTCTAGTTTTATGATTTTTATCGGATTCAAGACGTGGGTCCGAGGGTCAGGTTTGGTCAATTTCAGGATTTTTTTAATGTAATTTGATTATTTTCGCGTGGGTTTTGTTCTTTTAGCGTATATTGATGATATGAATTCGATTTTGAATAGATTTGGGGAGATTTGAGGCCGAGTCGAGTGGCAAGGGCATCATAGAGTAGATTTTCATCCGGTTTGAGGTAAGTAACAATTGTAAATCTAGACCTGAGGGTATGAAACCCCGAAATTTCGTACTATTTTGATAAATGACGTGACGCATATGATAGGTGACGGGCGTGTGGGAGTGCACCAGTAGGGAGACTTGGTCTGTAGAATTGCGTATTTGATAATTTTTATGTGATTTCCATGTGTTTTAGAAATGATTCTATTAACTTGGGCTGAATGCCATGTTTGGGGCCTTGTGCCGTACTGTTTGGACCCTCAGGGGTACTTTACTATAGTCCTCACATTGTTTTGTTAAAAAATATATATTCTCAGTCATGATTTATACCTGTTTACTGTTAAATCCTGTACATCACTCTATTTTTAAAGATATGAAAGATATTTTAGGCTGAGTCCCCTGAGTTGTACTGAAATGCCCGAGTGGCTTGTGAGGGTGATGACTGAGTGAGGCCGAGGGACGGATTGTGAGGATAGTTATGGATCGGGCTGCACGCTGCATCATTTTATATATACGATCGGGCTGCATGTCGTAACAATATGTTGGATCGAGCTGAACGTTGCAGCGATATAACGCTTGGGCTGTAGGAGCCCTTCTAGAGTCTGCACACCCCCAGTGAGCGCAGTCGACTATATGTGTATGGATGGGGCTGCACGCCACATCGGTTATTATGAGGTACCTGTTGAGCGTGAGTGCTGATTGATGAGAGTTGAGTCACGAGTGACTGAGAGGCTTACCCGAGGGGCTATATTTGTGAGTGATACTTTGCCCGAGGGGCTTATTTTATGAGATTACTATTTTCACTCTTCTTTTACACTGAGGCTCTATTGACATGTTGAACAAATGTTATAAACAAGTTTCCATAAAAAACTGGAGTTTTACGAGATGTTAGAATTTAATTACTGGTTTGATCTGGTTATTTCCACTGTTATTTTATGTTTTGAAATTTATATGATTTTAAATGCTCATCACTACACTCAGTCTTTAGTTATAATTGTTACTTACAGAGTTGACATACTCACGTTACTCCTTCCTATTTCTTTAGCATTTACATTCTCAGACTTATCTTGTATTAAGGAGATAGTATCAGACTTGTACTTTCTTTAGATGCTCTTGACTAGTGACTCCAGAATCAGGATGTGTTTAAATGCTTTACCTGTCTTTACTTGTTTTGAAATGCATTAACAGAAATATTTATGAAATATCAGAGTAGTAATGAATTAAATGAAAAGTTCATTTATGCTATATGTAATGAATTGGCTAGCCTAGTGTCACGATAGGCGCCATCACGGCTAGGGTGGTTTTGGGGGTCGTGACACTTCATAACGACAAAGCTGCCAAATGCAAACATATCTCCAGCTAAGAAATACTCTGCCATCACCTACTATCTTTTTTTGCATGAGGCTAAGCTCTGCCTCCTCAATTGCATAATACTAAGCCTTGTCTCCTATCTTGCATGAGGCTAAGCTCTGCCTCCTCAAGTGCATGAGGGTAAGACCTACCTCCTTACTGCTTAAGGCTAAGCATTGCCTTTCCTTGCATGAGACTAAGCATTGTCTCCGATTTTGCATGAGGCTAAACCCTGCCTCTTTAATTGCATAAGGCTAAGAATTGCCTTTCCTCGCATGAGACTAAGCCCTTCTATTAACTATACATGAGTCGACACCTGTCTATGAGCCTCTAAAGGAGCATAAGTAATGCAACATAGCCGGAACAGGGCCCCGACATACCCATAACATCTATAACAAAATGCATACCAAGACCACGGCAAGCCGGAGAAAGGATCTCGCCTACAACCGCTGAACAGGAAAGCCTACTGTGGTGGGGGAGCTGCGTCTACCTGTTTATCAGGACCTGCAGCATGACATGCAGCGTCCACAAATAAAAAGGACGTCAGTACGAATAAAGTACTGAGTATGTAAGGCAGGAAAGCATAAATAAGAATAGTAATGTAAAGAGAGATGTAGGAGATACAAACAGTAGCATCTGAGTGCTTCTAAGAGACAGTAACATGAAATGCATGATACATATATACACATAATCTTTTTAAAACATCCGCCTCTGTGGGCATCATCATCATCATCATCATATCATACCCGGCCTCAAAGAGGACTCGGTAAACCCAACTGATCAGTGGTTGCACAATAGGTGCCATACCCGGCCGACTATAGCGCGGCTCGGTAGAGTAAAATAGATACATATATATAATGCATGCAGGACTCATTGGAATCATGTTCTGAACATTTCGGAGTGACGTAAGGTCGATATTCTCCGTACACATCATTAGGGCTAACTCTTCATCGAGAATCTTATAAGAATCAGGAAGTACCAACAACATTGAGAATAAGAATAAGAGAAGCAACCTCAACATCAATTGTTCCATAAGAAGGGAAACAATGTAAGTACTGCTAGCTTCTAAGAGTAGAGTATCTTTGGAAGCTCGTTCATTGCATTATGTACAATCAGAGTCATGCAAAATAAGGAAAGGGATAGCCTCACATACCTTGTATGTACTGCCCCAACCTCAAGCTACANTGTATCGACCACAACCTATTTTACGATGAAACAGACAGAACCTCCCCTATATATATATGACTTCACACAAGTCAAAACAATCACCAAACAGCCCAAACAACATCAATAATAATCATATTGAGCCTCCCAAAGTAGTACACACACAACCTAATCACTTCATACATAAGATGACCACCGTAGTCGTGTCAAACGACCCAAAAATGTTACAAAGAACGACCAGATCACAATCCTACATCTATATGGTTTTCTCCACACCCTTCCTCCTCCAACACTCCAAAAAACAGTAGTAAAACACGCAGCCCAACAGCAATACAAAACAGTCCGCTACAAGTCAAATAACTCGAACTCACGGCTTCCGATCACCGTCCCGTGAGTTCTAACTATTAGGAAACACATTTATCAACCTTCCTTGATATTTAAGAACTTAAATACAGATATTATACGTTTCTTAACTATGAATTAACTTCCAAAACTCTAAGTACAAAGAAAAAGGAGAGGCGGTATAATGACACTTACGTCGTAGGGATCGTTTTGATGTTATTGCTTCTCGATTTCATGCTCGGGATGATATTCTTATTTGAAACCTTAGAATATAGCTTGAGGTTATGTTTATGGGTGTTATCTGGTAGTTTTATGCTGAATAATGAAGAGAAAGCCGACCTAAGGTTTATATATATCAAGTTTGAAAAAGTCAAAGAGGTGCTAGCTTGGCACCCTAGGATTGGTCCATCTTTCGACGCTTATATCATTTTATCCCGATGTCGTATGAATGAACGGTTAAGAGAGTTGAAAACTAAATTCAAAGACATTCCATTTGGTATATAATATGTCCCAATAAGACTTCATATAACACATGAACTGTATTTCTCAAAAAGCTCTCGTGATCCACCTACTTGTCACTTATGATGTCTGCAGTCTCGCGAAACTGCAAATATCTCTCTACTCCTACATCGTATCGATGAACGGCTTAATGAATTGGAAACTAGACTCATATATCTTAAATTTGGTTTGTAGAGCATCCAATAATTCTGAGTATATTGGGAGAAAAGCTCAGTTACATTTGATCTAATTTTCAGCACATTATGAGTGTAACTTGTGAAGACCTTATCCGATTTTTGTTCCACAACTTGCTTGACTTCAAAATGTAGAACAAAACTATATTACGATAAAAATTAACTCATAGAATAACCTCCTTATCATGTAATGAACCATAGTCTCACCCGAAAGTACATTTTATAACATTCCAAACTCGTCGACTTTTGACAAAACTTATTTTCTTCAATTGGTTTAGCTTCTAAGCTTTCCAACCCTCTTGGTACTCGTTATTCATGATCTTAAATATTTTTAATCTCCAATGTAACATGATTAAATTACTTTATATTCCATCAAATATAATCTTATTTTTGAGCTTACATCAATTGACTTACGATGTACTCTCACATACGAAAATATGGGGTGTAACATTACCAGAGCGTCATTGTAGGGCTGAGAAATTCCTTCTGCTTCTTCATCGTTGAATGATAAGGTGCCTTCTAGAACATAATCTCGGGTTCATTTTTCCCTAGTGATTGATACCTTAGTGCATTTGATATAGGTCCCTGCGGAATGTCGACCCATCCGACGATCATATGAATAATATGTTGCGGTTCCTCCTATTCATTTTTCTTGTTGGCGTCCCTTTCTCTAAAATGATTCTTGGCTCGATCGCTTAGGAACTCTCGGAGGTGGCCCTTGTTGAATAGACGGGCTACCTCTTCCCTTAATTGCTTGCAATCCTCGGTCGTATGACCATGTGTGCCATGATACTTGCACATCAAATTGGGGTTTCTTTGGGAAGGATCAGTATGTATGGGTCTGGTCCATCTAGTATCTTTGATCCTTCCGACTGCCGATACAATGCCTGATGCATTGATGCTAAAGTTATATTATGATAATCGAGGTGCCTCTGTGGGATCGACATACTTGTCAAAACCACTTTTGCTCATAAGACCCCGAGAATTCTATCCTCGATCACTTCTTCGATCATTCCAAGCGGAACTACGCCCTGGACCACCGTTCCTTCAATCTGTGGTGTACGGTTGCTATAGGTCTTTGTTCGACCTTGGCTCCCTTTCTACGTCCTTCTTATTTTTAACTGCCAACTTGTTTGGATATACTGAACCGGAGGGGGCTCCTAGTTGGTCATCCTCGACTCCGATCTTCGATTGGTATCGATTGTGCACATCTTCCCAGGTTACAGCTGGATACTCTATCAAATTTTGCTTCAACTGATGTGATGCTATCGAACTCTGTTCATTCAACCCCTGAGTGAAAGCTTTAACGGACCAATCATCTGTGATCGGTGGCAACTCCATGTGTTCCATTTGAAATCGGGATACAAACTCCCTCAGCATTTCATTATCCCTCGGTATTACCTTGAAAAGGTCTGATTTCCTTGTCGCAACCTATATGGCCCCGGCGTACGCATTTACGAAAGAATATACTAACATGGCAAATGAGTCGATGAAATTCGGCGGTAGGTTGTGTTACCAAATTATCACTCCCTTCGACAGGGTCTCTCTGAACGTTTTCAACAACACAGATTCGATCTCATCATCATCCAAATCATTACCCTTGATGGCGCATATGTAGGAGGTAACATGCTCGTTGGGATCGGTGGACCCATTATATTTAGGTATGTCCGGCAGACGAAACTTTTTTGGAATGGGTTTCGGAGCCGCACTCGAAGGAAACAGCTTTTGTACAAATGTCGCGCCCCTTTTTCTCGCTACATCAGGTTTCAACACGTGACAACTCTTTTAAGGAAGGTGTTAAAAGAGAGAGTCGACACCTAATGGGTTTGAGGTGCGTTAGGGCACCTATTTGCAAATGACTCTGGTTCAACCAGACTGCGTCACCAAAAATTGGGTAAGGGCTCAAATTACCTCGAAGAGAAGGTGTTAGGTACTCTTTGAGGTCCACAACTGTGGGTCCCGGCCAAAATCAAATCATATGAATTAGTCAAGTAAACAGGGAGAAAAACAAGAAGTTTGGGCAATTATTAGAAAGTCCTTGAATAAACATAAATAATTGATTTAAAGACAAGATGGGCAGTCCTAAGTTTTTTAGCCTAAAGGATCACCTCGTGCAACATAAATAATACTTCGTAACTCCCTCAGCGTAGGGTATTACTCGTATTATTCAGCGGGCACTGACTATTATCTCATGCTACCCGATTACTATCTTTAAGTTTTTACCTAAAGCGCACTAGTTGATTCTAAACCGTGCACTACCCGTCCCATGCCTATGGCCCAGGAGGCGTTTGGACCTCTATTTTGGATGGTTCTAGACTTAACTTAGGCTGCTCAAAATGATAAAACCTAGGCGACATACAAAAAACAAGTTGGGCTTCATGTAAAGGCAATTAAGGGCTCAAGTTAGCCTCCACACTTAGACAACAAATGCACGCGAACAAATTCTCACATTAAGCGTTTGAAAGTTTCAGAATTGAGGCAAATTAAAGACATTAAGCCCTATAGACAAGGTTTTTATGTGACCTCTGATTCAAACGTGCGGCAGTTTCAGATGCAATGTGCCATTTTATAGACATGATTCCTCAACAACTATATAATTAAGGGATTTGGTATTGCATGTTGATTATTGAAATTACATATTATAAGTGATTAAACCTATGGACATAATCTCTAGGTGATTTACGCAGTGGTTGGCAGTGATAACCATAAAAAATACTCAGAATTACTCAGTTTGATCCTATAGGCATGCTTTCTAATAGTGGGATGGCTAAGCAATGAAACAGTGTTTGAAAGTTCAGTATTAACACTTCAAAGCGAGTGATATTACCCTATAGGCATGTCTTCTAGATGAAAAGTATAGCAATAACAAATTAACCAATTAAAGTCCTATAGGCATAATTTCTAGATGAAGATCAGTAGAACATATAAGCTAGTATAATCCTATGGTCATAGTATCTAATGAATATGCTGTAGTTATGCAAATTGAAAAAAAATGGTCATCGACATTCTATTTCCTATAGGCATGATATCTACAAAACACATAGGAGCAGAATATGTTAAATGAATTAAACACTCAGGTCCTATAGGCAGGTTATCCAATAACACATAGGAGCAGAATATGTTGAACAAATTAATAGGCAGGATTTCTTTTCGTTCATGCAAATATTAGAATAAACCCATTTTCTCAATTTTACTAACACCCCAATCGTTATTACAGAATTATTACACGCCCAGTGACTGAAATAAATTACAAAGTTAAAAAATAACTATAGTGGGCCTAAGACAGGCCCAAAGTATACCCAGCCCAGCCAGGCCTTCATTTTTTGTATCCAACAGGTTTCACCACAGCCCAGAAATCATAGTTGGTCAAACCCGGAAACAATCTTCATTTACACAAAATAGCCCACATCTAGTGGCCATAATTGATCAAAGATCCAGAAAAATAGCCATTTACACAAGTCGATTGGCCTATTTAGTAGGTGGGAAGGGGTCAAAATTGAGCAATTAGGACAAAGTGCCAAAGAACCTTAGACCCTAGTGTGTCAGAGCTCACAAGGGTCTCAAGTGGACCTCGAGCAGTGCTCACACTAGGGAGGTTGATAGAGAAGATTTGGGGGGTAGGCCTTTGCTTTCAACCGGCCAAGGATTAGAGACTCATAACAGGAAACAACCAATAAAATAGTAATAAAGTAAAAGTTTGGAAAAGTATTTTCTAACACTACAAATGACCACATAATGGTCATGTCAACACAGGGATGCAAGCGCTCGAGAAAGAGGATAATATTGCAAATTGTCACATAACACATTGGGTCAGGGTGACATGTTAATAGGAAATAGGGAGCCTGAAGCTTATGGGATTACCAAGTTGATAGGCATTAGGCTAGTAAGAAAAGTAATCACTAATGCAACAAATTTAAAACATAAGGAATCAAATTATGCTTACCACATGGATCAAACAATATAATACAACATAATCAGATATTATAGAGGGCATCAGTCAAGAAAGAGTACTTTAAAGGATAATCGGTTGCTAGAGGTACGGAATTGGATAGAGCTAGAACACATGGAGTGACACACATAGTCATAGGCTCGTACATTTTATGTAGTTTCTTAGCAATCTTGTCATCCCATGTGATGTATGTTCATGATCCATATCTACCATTTTATTGATCTCGTTATCCCTTAAAGATAATCAAGAAGATTAGATAAAATGTACGTTGGTGCTCGACAAATATGGCCCGGGTGCTAGTCATGATCCTCCAGTTTGGGTCGTGACAAAACTTGGTATCAGAGCAGGTGTTTCCTAGGGGTTGTCTATGAGCCGTGTCTAGTAGAGTCTTGGTTATGGGTGTGTTGTGCACCACACTTATAAGCAAGAGGCTACAGGGCATTTAGGAATGTTACTCTTTCTTCTTACTCTAGATCGTGTGGTAGAACTAAATCGTAAGGACTCAATTTCCTCAATTCTATCTTATTTATAATACGACAATTCATACATCTAGAAAGATGGATGGTAAGAGATTGCAATATGGCTGTGGAAGAGTTAAGTCAGAGGAACTCAATTTTGCATCATGCTTATGATGTGTAAATGTGAGGGCTTCAGCAGATCATGTGTGTACTAAGGTGTGTCAGTTTCTTAATAAGGAGCTCTAAGGAAAGGATATCTATCTACCCATATGGTAAAAAGAAATAAGAGAATCAGAAGGTAGATACGAGTTTTAGAAAGTAAAAGAAACAAGATAAAGAAGGGTACGAGGTACCTAGTTAATAAAGATTATCAGTATTTATAATTCTGGCAGAGAAATATAAGCATTTTTAGTTACTTTCAACGATAACAGAGATATCTACAATTGACCATACCAATTTCAATTATGCCCTATGGGAGCTAACTGAAATAATTTAAGAGAAGGATAGGATATCAGGATCCAGCTGGGGTTAGAGTAACCGGAAATTGTGGATAGATTGTTATCATTATTTAATATTTTTGAAGGGTAGTGAAGAACATGGTAATAGTTCTCATTTGGAGATAGCAATATGGTCACTCTAGAATAGAACAGTCAGATATGAATACTAGAATATTAAAAAAATTCAGAAGATAGGCACTAGGATCCTAGAACGGATAAATATTTGCCTTAGTATGACTCCACCCACTAGTAAAAAAAAAAAAGAAAAGAAGAAGAAGAAGAATGTTAGGCGTCCCGAAGAGCCAGTGATATGAAGTAGTGGGAGCTAAATGTGAAAGAACGTCATATTGAAGTCTTTATAATAGGGCGATCGGCAGAGATATTAGCATGAGAATAAGAAGAGAGTAAATGAAACATTATGAGTAAGAGGTGATAAATGAGTGATAGCGGTAAATCAAAATATGGTATAATGATAAAGTCTATAGTCAAGTGAAGGAAAACAAAATGAGAGGAGACAGGCCTTGAGACAATACAAAAGTATAAGCCATAAAGCCATACCCTCATTTCGAGAAATGATCACACGTGATTACCATAAGGAAAAGTTAGACCCCCAAAGTAATATAAATTAGTATGGGATAGTAAACAAGAAAAAAAATCGAACATGAATTAGGGATCAAAGGAATTGGTAATAGTCGACATCGTTTCAAAGATAGTGTTTCGACAATAATAGAATGAACAATAGAAGAATAA